>BQNB010078912.1:0-30407 GCA_026074375.1 Tanacetum coccineum | reverse complement strand
CCCCTATCTTATTTCTTTGTAATGTCTTTCTAGCTCCTTGCTAGTTTTTTTAATAAAGTTGCCGTTCAAAAAAAAATATCACCATAATTAGCCCCCAAATCATGCAACATCTCATTTAAATTTTCATGTCTGTCATTAACGTAAGATTCAGTATTCTCATTAGCATTTGATACATGACTTGATGTGCTATTATCAACTAGTGGTTCACCATGCTCCGATCAACAAGTATATTTACGAACAAATCCATGTTTGAGCAAATGAAACTCAATCACTTTGAGATCATTATATGGTACATAAATTTTTACATTTCGAACATGGACAAAAAATCTCAATATCTCCCTTAGCCACTCGGTTAGACTCTGCAGCTATAAGAAAACTTTGCACTCCATTCACATATTCTGGATCAGTAATATTCCTGCCATACATCCAATAAATCATATGCATGTATCAATCAAACATATGTGGCCACATGTGGTAGATCCTAACCCACCTTTTGAATATTTTATCTCATATGCGTATACATTTTACCGGGTATAAATTTTAAGAAAAAAATTGGCAACATTTCCCCTCAACTCCCCAAGTATGCGTATAAAACGCAAACTCGATGGAGTAAGGTGAAATGTATACCGGTTTTTTTCTTAAAATTTCAACCCAGTAAAACATATACGCATCCAAAATGAGATAAAATATTCAAAAGGCAGTCCCAGATGGGACTGCTCGAAATTAATCTCTATTAGATTAATTTCGGACGCGTATTAACTAATTTACATGATGATCTACTAACAACTCCTAGATGCACATGTGTTATATATACTTGAAAAAACATATCATATATACTTATACATAGAAATTAATAAAAATCTCTTTTCTGTGTCACAGATATGTGACAAGAAGAACAAAGTTCTTTTCACTGACTCTGAATGTCTTGTTTTGTCTCCTGAATTTAAGTTACCTGATGAAAATCAAGTATTACTTAGAATCCCTAGACAAAACAATATGTACAGTTTCAATTTAGAGAACATTGTTCCTTCAGGAGGTTTAGCTTGTTTAATTGCAAAGGCCACAATTGATGAATCTAACAAATGGCATAGGAGGTTGGGTCATGTTAACTTTAAAAACTTAAACAAACTTGTGAAGGGAAACCTTGTAAGAGGTTTACCTTCAAAGATTTTTCAAAATGACCACACTTGTGTTGCTTGTCAGAAAGGAAAGCAACACAAGGCCTCCTGTAAGGCCAAATCAGTGAGCTCTATTAGTCACTCCTTACAGCTTCTTCATATGGATTTGTTTGGACCTACATCTGTAAGGAGCTTAAACCATAAGACTTATTGCCTGGTTATCACTGATGATTTTAGCAGGTTTAGTTGGGTGTTCTTCTTAAGAACTAAGGATGAAACTAGTGGAATCCTTAAGGACTTTATAAGACAAATAGAGAACCAATTAAATCAAAAGGTTAAAACAATTAGATGTGATAATGGTACAGAATTTAAGAACAGGGATTTTATTGAATTCTGTGGGTCAAAAGGGATCAAGAGGGAATACAGTAATGCCAGAACTCCACAACAAAATGGAGTTGCTGAAAGAAAGAACAGGACCCTTATTGAGGCTGCTAGGACTATGCTAGCAGATTCATTTTTACCTAACACTTTTTGGGCTGAAGCAGTTAGTACTGCTTGTTATGTTCTTAATAGGGTATTAGTGACCAAGCCTCATAATAAGACACCTTATGAACTTGTAACTGGTAAAATACCAATCATAAGCTACATAAGACCTTTTGGGTGCCATGTGACCATCTTGAATACCATTGACCATCTGGGCAAGTTTGATGGGAAATCAGATGAAGGGTTTCTAGTTGGGTATTCTCTACAAAGCAAGGCTTTTAGGGTATATAATTTAGAAACCAAGAGAGTTGAGGAAAACCTGCACATAACCTTTTTAGAAAATAAACCAAATGTTGCAGGAAAAGGACCAACTTGGCTATTTGATCTTGATTATTTAACTGATTCAATGAATTATCAACCTGTGAGATCAGAGAATCAAGCTAACAAACATGCAGGTCCATAAGAAGCTAATCATAATGCAGGTACAAAAGATAATATTGATGCAGGTGATTCTGAAAAAGAAGATGAATCTGCTCAGGACTACTTTGTACTGCCTATATGGTCTTCTTATTCTTCAACAGTCAAGAGATCAACAGAAAAGGATGCAGGTGAAGCACCTAACAAACATCCTAATTTAAAGACAGATGAGAACCCAGTAGATAAGGAGGATCAAGTCTTTTTGGATGAACTTGAAAGACTTAAGAGGCAAGAAAAGGATGCTAATGATGCAGCTGAAGCTCTCAGGAAGGAGTTTGCCCAAGAAACTGAGGATTTACTTTTACAAGCAGGAGCTGCTAAAACTAGCAGTACTAACATAGTTAATACTGCTAGCACACCAGTTAGTACTGACAGTCCTTATGATGGACTATCCTTCTCTGATCCAACCAATCCTGACCAAGATGACTCAGAAATACCTGCACTTGAGGACATTTATAAAAATCCTACTGATGGTATTTTTACAAATTCATCTTATGATGATGAGGGTGCAGTGGCTGACTTCACAAATTTAGAACCTGTTGTGAATGTTAGTCCTATTCCCACATCAAGGATTAACTCTATTCATCCTTCAACTTTAATTCTTGGAGATCCACAATCAGCAGTTTAAACAAGAAGTAACGTGACTAAAAGTTATGGAGCCCATGCTTTTGTAAGTTATATTCAAAAGCAAAGGAGAAATAATCATAAGGACTTCCAGCATTGTTTATTTGCTTGTTTCTTGTCTCAAAATGAACCCAAGAAGATCTCTAAAGCACTTGAAGATGAAAGTTGGGTTGATGCTATGCAGGAAGAATTGTTGCAGTTCAAGATTCAAAAAGTTTGGATTCTTATAGATTTACCTTATGGGAAGAAGGCAATTGGAACAAAATTGGTTTATAGAAATAAGAAGGATGAGAGAGGAGTTGTGGTCAGAAATAAAGCAAGGTTAGTTGCTCAAGGACATAGGCAAGAGGAAGGGATAGATTCTGATGAGGTTTTTACTCCTGTGGCCAGGATTGAAGCCATTCGGGTCTTTTTAGCCTTTGCCTCTTACATAGGCTTCATAGTCTATCAAATGAACGTGAAAAGTGTCTTCCTTTATGGCAAAATTGATGAGGAGGTCTAGTCTCTCAACCACCAAGTTTTATAGATCCTAAATATCCTCAAAAGGTCTACAAAGTAGTAAAAGCTCTCTATGTTTTACACCAAGCTCCCAGAGCCTGGTATGCTACTTTATCTACTTTCTTGTTAAAGAATGGATACAGAAGAGGAACTATTGACAAGACTCTTTTCATTAAGAAGGACAAACATGATATCATATTAGTACAAGTTTATGTGGATGATATCATATTTGGTTCTACAAGGGGGAAAGAAATCTGGTGTGATGAATTTTGAGGCATTAATGAAGAGTAGATTTTAGATGAGCTCTATGAGAGAGCTCACTTTCTTTCTTGGATTACAAGTCAAACAGAAAGAAGATGGTATCTTTATAAGTCAGGATAAGTATGTTGCAGAAATCCTGAAGAAGTTTGACTTTGTCAATGTTAAGACTGTTAGTACACCAATTGAGACCCAGAAGCCTTTAGTCAAGGATTATTTATAGATCCATGATTAGTTCTTTAATGTACTTGACTGCTTCTAGGCCTGATATTATGTTTGTAGTCTTTGCTTGTTCTAGGTTTTAGGCCACTCCAAAGACTTCCCATCTAAGTGCTGTTAAGAGAATCTTTAGGTATCTAAAGGGCAAACTGGGCCTTTGGTATCCTAGAGTGTCCTCATTTGACCTGGAAGCCTACTCAGATAGTGATTATGTTGGAGCAAATCTTGACAGGAAATCCACAACAGGAGGTTGTCAATTTCTTGGCAGGAGACTTATTTCTTGGCAATGCAAAAAGCAGACCATTGTGGCTACTTCAACTACAAAGGCAAAATATGTTGCTGCTGCACATTGCTGTGGGCAAGTTTTGTGGATTCAAAATCAAATGTTAGACTATGGGTTTAATTTCATGAACACCAAGATCTACATTGATAATGAAAGTACAATATGCATTGTCAAGAATCCAGTATATCACTCCAAAACAAAGCATATTGCAATTAGGCATCACTTCATCAGGGATGCTTATGAGAAGAAACTTATACAGGTGCTTAAAATCCACACTGATGATAATGTAGCTGATCTTCTAACCAAGGCATTTGATGTTAGTAGGTTCCAGTTTTTGGTTGTTACTATTGGGATGATCAATCCATAAGCTGCATTAGTTAAGGGGAGGCAATATGATTTGTTGTATAGTTTGTATGAAGTGTTCAGTGTGCAGAAGCATTTTTAACCATCAGTGACGAATTTCAAGAAGTTAATTGGGTTATCAAGAGTCATTGGAAGAGATTCAGACGGTATTGAAGTATTGTTGTTGCCAAACTTGTTCATTTTTTGGTTGGCACAAGTTAGTACCGACAGTGCAAAGTTAATACCGTTGGGCAAAGTTAGTACCGCTATAGAGACGTTGAAGAAAATACCGCCAAGGGTACAAAGTGTAAATTGAAACGGTTTCATTGATTTTAGGTTTCCTAAACCTATATAAACCCATCTCAATTGCACAGTTCACTTACGTAATCACTCTCAAATACTTTCTTCAATACAAGCCCTAATCTCTCTCTCACCGACGATCACTAATTCAACCACAATGGCTGTTCTTGAATCGTGCCCTAAGCATAATATGGTCGCTTATTTAGAGAAGACTGAAGGGAATGCAGAGTTTCATGAGGTTATTGATTTTCTTGCGCGAAGCTCCATTTATCATGCTCTCACTGTAAGTCCAGTCGTCTCTACTACATTTGTTGAGCAGTTTTGGACGTCTGCTAAGTCTAAAATAATCAATAATGTTAGGCACATTACTGCCAAAGTAGCTGGCAAGCCTGTGTCTATCTCTGAAGCATCAATAAGAAGTGATCTTCTTTTGATGATATCTGATGGTATATGACCACTCCCTTATCAGGCATATTGATGCTATAGCAGCTTATGGGGTATGAGGGGATGTTAAACTGTGTAACATTTAACGAAAGCTTTGTTTTCACCCTAATGATGTTTTCCTATTTCATGCCAATGAATCATTGTATTAGTTCAAAAAGCACCTCTTGGGATCAAATTCCCACTAACATTGCCACTGCTGTAATTTGCTTAACATCTAATCAAAAATATAATTTTTCAAAATTAATTTTTGATGGTATGCTTAGACATTTAGATGCAAAGAAGAAGTTTGTAATGTACCCACGTTTCATTTCAATCTTTTTAGATAAACAGCTAGAGAATGTACCTGTACCTTTAGATCATTTTCCTGTAAATGCTTTGACAAGTAAAGTTTTTTCCTTTATGGTTAAAAAGGGTAAACATTTTTCAGGGAAAGTCACACCTTTATTGCTTCTGATGTTTGGTACAACCCAACTGAGGATGAGGGTGCCCCTTCAGAAAGACCATCTGAAGCACAACCTACACCCTCTCCTCCTCACCCAAGTGAAGCAACTATTGACCCTCAGTCTGACCCATCCCCTAGACCTTCACCTTCTACCACTATTCCTGATTCTATTCCAGAAAGTTCTGGTGGGAATCATGGAGGTCAGTCATCCAGTGATAAATCCCTTTCAGGGAATGAGGGTGACATGACACTCCAAAGTGTCTATGATCTTTTATTCTTTGTGTACACAGGTTCAGATCAAGCCAAGTAAACACAACACGTTGAAGGCACATATCAAGAGCATCAAGAAGCAAGCAAACCGTTATCACTCACCACAGAGCATGGATAAGAGTGTCTCATTGAAGCAAAGATTGGCAGGAAAGAGATCCTTAAAGAAAAACTAGATGCAAAAGGAGTATGTATCCAAACAGGGGAGGAAGTCTGCCAAAGCTGAACCATCAGTCCATAAAGATCCATTATTTGATGAGATTCCTAAAGATACATTGGATTATATGGAGACTGAGGATGCTCAAGATGTGGGGAGGACAAGAGATGTAGTGGATGAAGAGAAGGAGAATGCTGAAGATGTACTTAGTACTGAAGATGTACTTAGTACTGCTCAACAAAATGTTAGTACTGACAAGGAAAAAGTTAGTACTGACAGACCAATAGTTAGTACTGACGGATCCAAAGTTAGTACCGACAAGGAGAAAGATAGTACCGATAGAACAGATGAAGGTACTGATGATCAAACTGAAGGAGGAAGGGCTACTCAAACTACTTAAACACCTACTTCTACAATATTTAGAGATGATGAAACAATAGCTCAGGTTCTTCTCAACATGAGCCAAGCCAAAGCAGTTTCAAGAGAGAAGGAGAAAGGAGTAGAGTTTAAGGATACTGAAGAGACTGAGAGACCTAGGCCTACTTCAACTAGATCATTATTTACATTAAAGCCTCTTCGAAAGATTGATCCAAAAGACAAAGGGAAAAAGAAAATTGAAGAGGAAGATGAGTCTGAAAGTTAATCTGATGGTATTCTGAAGCTTAAAAGAAGTTTTAAGCAGCTTGCCAGTGATGAAGAAATGGCTAGGAAGGTACAAGAAGAATGGGAAGGTGAAGAGGAAAGAAAAAGATTAGCTAAAAAAAAGAAGAAGAACCTACCAATGATGCCACATAAGAAATTATGATGACATCCAGGCAAGAATGGAGGCTGATGAGAACATTCTGCTGAAAAGCTTCAAGAAGAAGAAAGAGAGCAATTTACAATAGAAGAAAGAGCAAAATTCCTTCATGACACAATTGCTGCTCAAAGAAAATTCCTTGCTCAACAAAGATCAAAAGCTATCAGGAACATACCACCTACAAAGAATCAACTGAGAAATCAAATGATGACCTACTTGAAGCATGTAGGAAACTTTTAAGCATCTGATTTTGAGAAACCAAGAACGTTTGAGGAAATACAAGTCTCTGTTATGAAAAGATTACAAAGGTCAGATGAAGATTTCCTTTCTATTGGGTCTGCTTAAATGAAAACTGATCAAAAAGATGAATAAAAAGGAATTAGTTCTTCTAAGAATGAAAGTGTCAAGGAGGAAGGGTGAAAAAAGAAGAAAGTACTGAAAAAAAGGAAAGGGTGGTCACTCAAAATGATGCAAGGAAAAAGAAAGATCTCAAATCATATGTGACATTGATGATGAAACATAAAAATGCCTGAAGATGTTCCATTTGAGAGTATTCTTAGATAGTGAGATAAATGGAAAAGAAATCATTTATTGCTAAGATTATAAGAAGGTATCATCACCAGAGGTGGAGATTGATCGTTGTTAGACACAGAGCCAATGGAATTTTAGGCATTCAATATCTCATGGAGGTACTTCATATTATTTAATAGGCCAGATTTATTTTCATTTATAGACTTGAGAGGGAACAATACTCAGAAGTTTACATTTAGAAAGATTATGCATTGATTCATTGGGGAGACTTGAAGATTATGATGAATCCTCAACAAAGGAATTGAAACAATTAGTAACTTTTGGAGAGGTCAACAAGATTGGAAGATTGTCACATAGAGGTTGTATGAATCTTGTGGAGTCTGCATACTGGAATTTGAGGATGGGATAGTTATTTATATGTTGTTTGAAAGAAGATATCATCTCTCAAAAGATTTATTGCAAAGGATGCTATGAAATCTGTTTGAAGTTAAGAGAATGTAATGTTTGCTCTTGATTTGATAAGATTCATTAAGCAACAGATAGATGAAGAATGATGTTGTGAATGGAATTGAGAAGGGTTTAAGTGTTGGCTAACCACCACACAACAAATGGTCATCAGTTCACCATGCTTAATAGGCATAAGAACTGGCTAGTCCATAAGCAAACGGCTTGTGGTAACGACTTCTCAAATCTGTTTATGGTTGACAATTTACCCAAACATTGTAGGGTTTTTCACTCACCGTGCTTTACATTGGTGAAGATTTGGCTATCCAAATCAAACAGTTCTTGGTAAAGACTACTCAAATCTGTTGATAGCTGATAGTTTGCTAAAAACTATATGGTTTATCAATGCACCATGTTAATGGAAATGAAGCCGTATGCTATTCTAAACAAAAGCAAACGGTATTTGGTAAAGACAAATCAATTCGTTGATGGTTGACAGTTTACCAAAAACTGTATGGTAATTAACTCACCATATTTAAAAATTAAGAGTTAACTATCCAGAGCAAACGGCGACTGTACAAAGGAACATCAAATCCGTTAATGGCTGGTAGTTTGCCAAAAACTACAAAGCCAACTTAGTTGGATTGTTGCTGAAAAGATGTTGCTATGTTGCTGAGAAGACAAAGTTGCTGCTAAAGATGGATAGTGTTTAAAGATCAAGATATGTTAAAGTGTTTGGATACATCCTCTATGAATGTAAGAAGATAAACCTAAAGAAACATGAAGTTAAAAGAGTTCAACATTCATGTTTAGGGGAGGATTGTTGGGAATTTATGTTTTCCTAACTTAGTACCGTTAGTAATAATAGTTAGTACCGATAGTTATAATTAGTACTGACAATACAAAGTGTTAAGTATTGATCAGTTAGTTAGTACTGTTAGTTGAAATTAGTTAGTACCGTTTAAGAGATATGTATGAGATATCTAGGAAAGAATGTATAATCTTTTACGCGTTTTGAAGCCTTTTAAGGGTGTGGGGGGGGAGGGTTTATCCTTGGTGTATAAAAGGATCCCTCATGGCATAGTTAGAGAGACGAGTTCAATATACATCTCATACAATCATATCTCAAAGTTAGTAATCTGTAATCACTCAAAGCAGATTAATAGAAATCATTATTTAGTATTTCCATTTTCTTGTCTTAGTACTGTGTTAAGATTCGCATTAGCACATAGTAATTCATCGTCAGTGTTTCTATATAGTCAAACTGTATTTATACAAGTTGGCTATCACTCTTAGTAGGCTGCAAAGATCTATTCAGTTTGGGACTCACATTCTTGAGGATTTTGACGAAGCTTGTTCAAGGATAGGAGCAGGGAGTGCTGAAGGTATTCCAAGTTCCTCAGGGATTTTCTTAATCCTTTCATACCTTCGGCTTAGAGAATTCATCAAGTCTTTTACAACTGTATTTTTCTTTCTGGGAATAATCTCCCTCAGCTCATCCAATTCAGAAATACCAAATTCACCAAAAGCAAAAGGATTGTGGACATTAAAGTTTCTGCCATCGGTGCCTTTGTAGACTATTATAACAACTAGCTTGGTTTTTGGATGAATTTTGATATCGATGATTTTATCTGGTTTTAGTCTGTTGCTGATGGTCTACATGTAGTTCTCATATTTGTGCTTCTTGAGTTCAAGAGATTTTCTGACCTTCTCAGCATGTTTTTCTTGAGGACTTCATGTTCAGCATCCTGAGCTTTCTTAAATTTCTTACCAGCTTTGGCAGTGATTGCCTCTTTTAGATGAATCCCAAGCTTCTTTGCTTCTTCTCGAACCACCTTGATTACCTTAGGCTTGTTTTTTGCAAGCAGCCTGGCTACTTCCTCAATTTTCTTGATTTGCTCTTCCTTGTCTAAATGTGCCTGAATTTGTTCAACAGTGAGATTAAATAGCTTTCCATTTATCGTATACGGGACAAGAACTAGAGCATCAGGATCAGGGCGAACAATAGATGATGCTTTAACCAGCTTTCTTTGATCCTCAGCCTGCTCTTCAGTAGCAATGCCTTTGCCTTCTCTTTGTCGGATAATTGGTTCAGGGTAGATGATGGTGATTGGTTGTGCCTGAGTGATTGAAGGGCGAGGTGTGGATTAACCAATAAACTCAATGTTAGCATCTGTTGAGTGCTTAGGTTCTTCAGACTTTTCTTGCTTGATTGCATCAGTCTCCCCCTCAGTATGAAAAGGAGGGTCTTTAGTGGCAGTGTTGGTTTCATTCTCCCCCTTAAAATTTGTTAGAATGTCAGGGAGAGCAAGTGTTGGAGTGACACTGCTTGGGGGAGCTGAAGAGGATTAGCCTTTAAAGACTTGGTACATTTTAGTCATCATGGACTTGATAGAGAGTGTGTCTTCCTTAAGAGAATACATGCTAGATTGGATGTGGTTTTGAGCTCGTTCAAGACCTGAAAGTCTAAAACCAAGATTCCAGGCCATGTTGGTGGAGGATTTTACCCAAGCAGCCAACTCTTCGTCTTGTTTGAGAGCATAAGCCTAAAGATCTTTAACAGTAGACTGAAGATCAGAAAAATTAAAGCCCTTGACTAAGGAAAGAACCTCAGTGATATTTGTAGAGATCTTAGTAAAGGTCTTAGTGGCTTCGATGATTTTGTTGTTCATGGCAGGGTCATCCTTGACAGCATTCTAGATTTCCTTGAGGAGCGTAGTGACTATTTGAAGGCCTTTATAGAGATCACTGGTTGCAGTGTTGCTTTTGCCAATAGAACTTATGGTGGCCTCAACCATCTTGTTAGTCTGATATCTGTGAGCAATGTTTTCATCATAATAATCATCAATGGAGGCCTTGAGGTTGGCATAGTGAACTGATGCCTCTTCATGCTTCTCCCAGTCATCCTTAGTGATCCTGTTAAACAAAATACTTAACACCTTACTAAGATATTTTACAAGTTGTTGTTCAGTGAGTGGGAGAATGTTATCATATTTCTTGAGAAGGTCATCACTAGAGGAGTTAGAGTCTGATGCTTCAGTGTATGAAGTAGTAGATGGTTGAGGCTTTTCTACTTGAGGTGGGGAAAACTGATGTTGTAGTGCAGCAGTCTGAGAGTCTTCATCCATCTCGTCACCAGCTCCCAAGATAGCATCCTCACTTTCCTGAGCTTCATCATCAGATAAGAGAAAGGCTAAAACATCTGCATAGGTGGATAGTACCAAAGGTTGGGCATCCGGCTCCCCTTCATACGAAGGCTTACCTTCATTTTTGGTCAGGGACTGGTACCTCAATCTAGTGGACTGGGTCTGGTCTACTTGGTACTTAGCACTAGTGCCTGAAGGATCAACAACAGTGGGGTGGATTGGTTCCATATCAGCGGGTGGTTTGTTTCCTCCTGAGTCTTTATCCCCAAGTGTCCCTTCAGGACGCGACGAGGTTTTAGCCGTGCCTTCATTAGAAGCCTTGGAAGGCAATCCCTTATCAGCGGGCTGATCGTTTCCCCCTGAGTCTTTGCGATCAGTAGTTGTACCCTCAGGCAAAGGTTGTGATTTACTAGTGCCCTCATCGAGTGTTTTAGGCAATCACGTACTAGTGAGTTGTATGTTTCTCTCTAGATCTTGGGGATTAGGTACGGTGCCCGAGGAGACTTAGTGGGATTGCTCAGAACCCTCCGTTGGCTTGGGTGATGATACCTTGGTCTCATTGGGTATCTTTTTGGGCTTAGGATATTTTCTCTTCTTAAAGGGTGCTCCGGAAGCCTCAGGGCCCTGTGACTTGGGTAAGATTGGAGTCACAGTCTAAGACTTCCCTTTCTTTTTCTTTGCAGACAAAGGAGGTGGAGACACTGAATCCTTCTGATTGTTTACATCAATCATATGGGCCGTTAATTCAATGTTAGGGAATTTGGATGGGTCTTTTGTAAAATTAGAGTTACTCAGGATGCCAGGTAGAGACCCAAACTTTACATCCTGAGTGTAGTCATAACCCAGTAACACTTGTAAAGCACATGAGATGAATCTAGGGTAAGAAACGTATTTCAGCCTAGACTTATTCAATAACTTGGTTATGAGATCACTGTAAATGATCTCTCCTATGTTAACCTTAGTCCCAGTGATGAGACAGTAGGCTAAGATTTGCTAAATTTAATTCACTTGCTCACTAGAGGAGTAGTTTCCGCTGAGAACCTGAATCACAAAAGTGAATAGAATTCTTGAAGCCACAGGAAAAGAGTTCTTTAGGACTAGGGTTTTGTCCAAGTAACTTGGGTTGATGGCAATCTTGCCTAATTCTTTCTTAACAACTTTAGGTATAGGATAAGCCACATATTTAGCATTTTTATAATCAAGGCCAGTTAATGAGCAAAAGGTGTTAAAGTTAAGGGTCAAAGGTCTTTGCTCATTTAAACTAAATTTAATGAGAAATTTCCTTAAGTGTGGCGTGCTCAGTCTCATCCGTTTGATGGACAGGGTCATATCAACAGCAGTGCTCCAAAACTCTCTGAGGTAGTTCTGATAGAAATTTGAGCACAGTTTATTTGCTTTGTAAAATTGTGTGTGAGTTCTTGTTTGGTGAAAGGTATTTATAGGAGATTGGAAAGGTTTCAATATTTTTTAAATTTCTTTAATTGTAAGAAGAAGTTAAAAATGGTTTGGTAACCTCTTTTAATGCTGCCATCCTACTTGCACTATCCCTTTTATATCGAAAATTGTTTTGCCATTTCTTTGTCATGCACTTTTTGTAGGCATGACGTATGGATAACGGTCAAACAACATTTGACAAGACATATTAGGAAGGGATTATGTTTGTGTGAGTGCGCATTTAATGTATAGTGGGTTATTTGTGTGATATATAGGAGAAGTAGGGACCCACCATTGTTGGATGATAGTTAAATAAAGAATATTTGTTCTTTATTTAATGTGTTTAGTCACCAACCTAGGACATTAAGTAACTAAAGACTTGGAGCATTTAGTTACTTCAATTGATGTGTCCCTTAGTGTCGTGGGAGTCATCTTTGGGTTCAGGGAGAGAGTATCAGGGAGAGATTAGAATGTATACCACACTGAACTTGTTTGATCAAGGAGACTGATCAATTAATGTTCAACATTCCTAACTCTGCTTTTAGCCTTATGAAAATAGGTTCATCCAGGGGTTTGGTAAAGATATCAGCTAGCTGATACTTAGTAGGGATGAAGTGTAATTCTATGTCTCCTTTAGGGATGTGATCCTGATGAAGTGATATCTTATATCAATGTGCTTGATTTTTGAGTGAAAGATCGGGTTGTTGGATATAACAATGGCACTAGTGTTGTCACAAAAGATGGGTACCATCTCATAATGAATGTCATAGTCACTGAGTTGACTTTTCATCCATAGAATACTTGCATAACCCCCAGCAGCAGCAACATATTCAGCCTCAACTGAGGACATAGCCATTGACTGCTATTTCTTAGCACTCCAATAAACCAATTTTCCACCAAGAATTTGGTGGGCACCTGAGGTGCTTTTTCTATCCATATTACAACCTGCATAGTCTGAGTCTAAGTATCTTTTAAGATCAAAGCCTGAACATTTTGGATAATATAGACCAAAGGTTGGAGTACCTTTCAGGTACCTAAGGATCCTTTTCACAACAGTTAGATTTGATTAATTTGGATTGGATAATATCTTGCACATAAGAATGTGGAGAATTGGATATCAGGTCTTGTTGTAGTTAAATTACATCAGTGACCCAATCATCCCTCTATATGATGTCTCATTCACTGGCTTTCCAGCAAGGCCAGGACCTAAGTTGTTTGGAGGAACCATGGGTGTTTTTAATGAGGAACTATCAGAAATTTCATATTTCCTGAGTAAGTTCCTAGTGTACTGTTCTTGGCAAATGGAGATTCCTTTGTCATCCTACACAGTCCAAGGAAGTAGGTGAGTTGATTGTGTCGTTGTGTGGTTGTAATTTATGTTTTAAGTTTTAAATTTATATTTTGCTGACTTAACCAAAAACAACACTTTAATGGGTAGTGTACCCGATGGGTGGTAGTTTCGTGGTAAGTAAAGTGTCGATCACTAAGAGCGAGAAACAATCTTTTAATTTATTAATATTTTGGTTATCTAAACTAAGTTAATTCTAATCTATGTTAAACCTATGCTAAACCTATGTTAATCCTAAATCTAACGGATAAGGGGGCTTTCAACCTGAGAGACTGACATGGGTTTTATGTTGACTAAAATCAACTTAAGACACTAAAACACACACAAGAAAATTAACAAAAGATAAAAGAGCGGTCTTGCAAAATATAAGAAAAATGTATTAACCATTATTAATCTAATCAGAACGTTGATTTGTTTATTTAGTGCCATGATTACTTATCTCGAGGTGGCATATCATTCTTAAGATTAAGGGGGTACTTCTTCCTTAAACCTAGATACGAAGAATTCTGTCACAATTAAACGGATCCGCATAAAGCATCCTTATTTGCTTATTATAATCTATCTTAGGGATTAGAGCAATGGTGATCTTGTTAAACCATAGCTCATAGAGACTTTACCCACTTACTGCTTAATGGCAATTCATACACTAGTAGTCCACTAACCAAGTCTTTACCAATTAATTGAGAACATACTCGTTGATCCCTAGGGTCACCTGCCGGTCCAACTAAGCTTACAATCTAAGGGCAAAGATAGGTCGTTATTTATGATCCTATTGGTCTAGATGTATAAATCACTATATGGAGAGCCATCCCGGCATCTAGATTACTTGGTCCGTATCACTAGATCCAGTTGAATGATAGGTCGCATACAAAAGCACGTAAACAAGTATAAACTGATAAACATAAACAAGCAATCAACGATAAATTAAGCAATCAAGATAAAGCAAACCAAACATTCAGATCCCTTAAAAATAATGGCCTAATACCCAAAGGTATTAGCCTTCAAACGTCATAATCAATACAAGAGTAATAATTTAGCCAAGGTAAACTAACCAAGTTAACGAATGATACCAAAAACTGAACGATTACAAGAGTATAGGAGATTACAAGTTGTTTCCTATGGAATTAATTACGTTGCAAGACCTCTTCTGCTCTTCTTCTCCTCTGAAAATCAACTTTTATGGTTTAGGTATCAAAAAATGATTTAGCACACTTAAAACTCGTTTTGGGGGGGGGTGGGTGGGGGGGAGGGGGGTGGTGTTTTCGTATGTGTAGTAGTGGTTTGAAAAAGGTCAATACGGAGTATCAAAAGGATTCGATATGGCGTATTGGGGTTTTCTTGGAGTAGGGACCACGTTCGATATCTTCCAGAATATTTTATTTCCATAGCTTGAATACGGCGTATTTGGCCTTCCCTGGATACGGGGCTTAATTGATCTGTTTTCCTTGTGTCTTTTTGTGAAGTGCAGGCACAGATACGCCGTATCTTCCTTGATGGATAGGGCATATTGGGTGTTAGAATAGTAATCTTCAAATGTCTTCGTTTAAGCTCCAGAATGCGTGCCTTTTTTTAATCTTCACCAAGTACTTCATAATTACTGCATTTCTCAAATACAAACGATTAAGTAATAATTCTTTTCAATAATTATATAAAATGGGTTATTTTCATGCGAAATTACATGGGATAAATGATGCTATAAAATAGACGTTATTTGATGTCATCAAATATCCCCCCACTTGAATCCTACTTGTCCTCAAGTAGCCTTTAGAAGTTTATAAAAATGTATCCCTAAGGATTTTTCCGTTTAAGCATTTATTTGATCTATTACAAGTACACAACCAAACACCTCACGAAATAGGAAGATGAAAACACTCAAATCACTCAACTAATCTATGTGGTAACATGTAACTAATTTGCTCAATTGCTCGGTCGTGACGAGTATTCTATCATAGGCTTGGCAAGGATACACATCTCCACCACTAGAGCTAAGGAGTAACAAGTTTATAAAGGTAAATATGGGTTTGTATGATAAGGCTTAGGGTTGATCATTCTACAATCTTTCACCAAAAGTACCACACCAACAAGGCAGCTGAAGCACACATACATGGCCATAACGACGGAATAGACATGTGTGTTCGATCACATCCTCATTCGAGTTTAACCAAGGGTTATGATGAAGAATGATATAGGGTAGGGATCTTCTAACTTTCACCAATAGTAATAAACCAACAAGGCAGTTGAGACATGCATACATGGCCGTAACGACAGAATAGACCTGCATGCTCGTACACATCCTCATTCGCGTAAAACCCATGGTTAATGATTAGGAAAGGGAAATAAATTGTTGTTACATAAAAATTATGAAACAAATAGATTAAGTCTAAGATACAAGTTGCTAGATACTTTTTCCTGACCGTTACCATGATAAAGACACAACTATTTACAAACATCTTGATCATAGATAAAAAACAACAACCTAAGTTGGCGTTCCCGTAAGGTCCAACTTCCAAATCATCCCATACTTTACATACTTTACAAGGCAAGTGGCGATATCTTCCACTTTATACAATACTCTACATCGTCGATTTGTATCAACGAATAATCGATCCTTCGTGTAATTCCTTCGGTAGTTGCAAAACGATTATCTTCAAACTTTCCTTCTCTTTTTTTGCGATTTTTCTACTTTTTTTTCTTCTTTTTTTCTTGCGATTTTTCTGATTTTTTTTGTATTGCTAACACTATACTACAAAACTCGGTGTAGTTTCACCATCTTCCCGATCATAATAATTTCGGATAATTCCTTTGGTAATTCCTTCATTCTTTAGATGTTTCATTAATTATGATGGTGGTAAAAATACATGATTTTTTTACTATAATATACATTCCCATTTGCAATGTGTAATTTTTTTTCCAACCTTACCAAAATAGACACAAGACTCGGGAAATACAAACTTTAACTGTAGCAACTAGCAACTATAAAATAATCTTATCTAACAGGCGTATGCTAGGTGTAAAGGTGTAACACAAAACAAATAATTGTGTGTCCTAAAGGATAGGCTCTACAAGGTTGTTTAGGGGTATCTTACTCTTAAAATGAGAGTAAACAAATGGTTTATACGGGGGTTAACTAACCAGTGTAGTTAGTTAATAAGCAACATGTAAAGGCGATTTGGGTGTAATCTAAAATTTACCAATTTAAACAAGTTACTCCATCTAAATCTATAGTACTTATCACTGCGGTCTCGAATAAATATACCAAGCCAGGTTTTAAGCTCTTACAAAATCGACCGCCACACTCATTATGTTGTGGAATTTGAGTGTAAACATTTAGAAACGGTTAAGGTGATATCCTCACATATATTATAAGGTGTGATTGTGAGTGGTATGGTATCAAGTAATTTCAAAAAAAGTATTGTTTGAATTTTTTTTAAAATTTGAGCATAATTTAAGCATTTTAGTTTGAAAATTAGGACAAGTAAACATTATAATTCCATCCCCCCACTTGAATTATAAAACGTCCTCGTTGTATAGATAAAACATTGAATATGGGAATTAAAAAGAATCGGTAGATTCTCCATGTTGAGTTTATTAGCAAGATTGTGTTGATCAGCCGCCTTGAAGTTTCAAGACTCTAACACTTCAAGATCTCCATTTGTAAATTTTCCACCAATATTCGTTGATTTCCTTTCAGTGAGGTCCTGTGCAAGATATAAGAAAAACAAATGCAATTCTATCTCCATGTATTCGTTGGTTAGACTCGAAATATAAACTTAAAAAATGTACAGGAAGTCGATACGCCGTATCCATACCCTAGGATACGCCGTATTGATACCTGTAGAAGTCGATTATGCTGTATTCGTTCAACGAATATGGAGTATCGAATGATTGACAATAAAGTCTTAAATAACTAAAAAAATAATTGACTGGATAACTTCCAAAAGGTCATACGCCGTTTTCAATGAGGTTTAGATACACCGTATAAAAAATCTGGAAAGACAGACTCGATAAAAATTAAAAATACATTCCGGGTTGTCTCCCGGCAAGCACTTTTGTTTACAAAAAAGTCTTTAAGTTATACTTGCCCCAATTTAATCTCAACCTTATAAAACAACTTGGGGTCGAATGGGACGCCAAATGGCACATACAAATTCTTGATTAGGAAAATGAATGACATCCCTTTGTTAAGATGATTCCAAGTCATGATATTAAAATTTAATCCCTTGATAAAAGTTTCAGTTTTGAAAAATGTATCATGACTTATTTCCAAAAGCTTAATTTGACCCAGGTGCAATAGGCACCAACATCGTATTTATTACATCAGTAACGGTTTAAAGATAAAATCCCTCGAATAGAGTGTTCATTATCGGGATTTTCATCATCATTATCACTTCTTATCATGATTTAGGAATCCTTAGGATAAATTCGTTAAAAAAGAAATAGATATTAAAGTTTAAACGTTTTGGTTCCTCTTCTTTCAATTTCGGACAATGATGTTATTTTCAAATTAAATTCATCGACATGTTGATACTTATAGTAGGTTCAAGTTAAGAAAATCTTGATTTTGACGTTAGAGCATCATTGTAAAAATGGTTGAAATTCATTCTTCAAAATCTTTAAATGGGGGGGAAGTCCTAAATCATCAACTTTAACTGACGTAGGCTCGGGTGAATTGGAACGAAAGCCATATTGCCTTTTATTTTATCATTTTCCCGAAGCCGTTTTCAAATCTTGACATAAAATTATTTTTTTGTAACAATTCGAGTATTTGTCAAAAAATTACCGTTTGTAATTCGTTCTTCATAGGATTCGTCAAACGATATTATAAAGTCAATTTCATTGTCATTAAGAGGGACTTTCAGTGGGTTCGACTAGGAGTGTGTTTTTGCATCTATTAGGTGTGATTATTCCCTGTGAGATGCAGTTATAAAGCAATAGCTGGGAATTCAGTTTCAACGGATTCGAGGTCGTGAACGTCTTCATCATACCAGATCTTACCATACGTAGCAGTTTCCTAGTTATACACCTTACCACGCCTACGAGCTTTTTCTTCCTCAAGCCTGATGTATTCTTCCATAGTTATGTTGGGGTCGTCCATATTTACCTGTAATAAATTCGCTAGGAAAGAAAACTGCCAAATAGCTTAATACGCCGTATTCAGTGAACTGAATACGCCATATTGATGATAGAGTCGAATACGCTGTATTGGTTTGAAAAAAAAAGTATACGCCATATCCAAGAAAATGAATACACCGTATTGAGTATTCGACTCAAAAGGTTATAGCGAACTGTAATAATGCACATAAACACACAATATGCAAAATATACAATGCATAAATCAAACATACAAAACAAGCACACAAAACAAACCTTCCTCTTCAAGGGTTATGTAAAGATTAGTCAGAACGTTGATATTTTTAACATTCCCCATAAGAGAGAAACTAAAGTCACGATCCATAATGCACGAGTCATCAAGGACCATAGCTGGAATAGAGTCCTATCTTGAACTGGTATTAGGGGTCACTGATTTAAGAACAAAAGCAAATAAGCCTATGGATTTCCCTACATTTGCACTCATGGGTTGACTCTTTAGGTTTTCAAGCATTAGGTTTTGAAACTCTTTGGAATCGTACAACATTCGCATGAAGGCAAAGACGAACATTCCATATAGTACTTAAATTTTCAATCAGACGATCCAAGTTAACAACCTTAATGAAACGAACGAAAGCAAATCTTTTACCAGATTTAGATATTTTTGAAAGGAATGAAAACGTTAATTACTGTACCATAAGCGTTGCACACCTTCCATAGATCTCACGACATAAATTGATCAGAAATATTCGTAACAAATACAGATATGGATATCTATTGGGTATGATCCTCCTTTGTTTTGTTTGAGTACCACTTTTGATCTCCCATTGAAAGAAAAAGGAAATAAAACAAGAATATGATAATGAAAGGTAGTAGATCGGAGTGAATTATGGTATGAAAACGGAATCGTCGGTTGTCGCTATTGAATTAGGGTTTGATGGGTGTTTGAAAAGGTAGTTCATATATTTTTTATTTATATACTTTAGTTTTAAAATCTGAGAAGATATAATAATTTAATGTAATTAATTGAACTTACACATGATAATTAACATTTGTTAATACAAATAAACCGTAAAAACATTTATACTCTACGATCTTTCTTTGTTTTGTTAATAACAAAACCATAAACTTATGAACAACAAAATTCATTTGCTCTAAATCTAAATGTTTCTCTAACCATATTGCATACTTTTCATTCATATAATCAATTCACTCAACACACTTTTAAACAATTCATATGGATAAATTTTTTATAAAAGACCTCAAATATTTTTGCAACTATAAATAAACAACAAATTATTTGGTCTAGATCATAGTTCTCTAATTTCTCATAACTAAATCTTTCCACACATCACATAAACATTTTTTCAAAAATTATACTTAATCACTTTAAATTAACAAACCTCGTAAAAGTTTTAAAATCACAAAGTAAGACTTTCTCTTTTCCAAATCTAAACATGATCTTGCAATCTACCTTTGATCCTTTAAGATCTTTAAACTCAAAATTCGGATTTGAGTTACTGTAGGCCGGTGCCATCGTGTTTGGCTGCCGGTTCCATTGGACAATGGCACCGGCAGAACCGGGCTACAGTAAAACTCTTGGTTATAAATATCAACTCATTTCACTTGTTCTTACTCCTATTTACATATAATTCTCTATCTTATATTCAGCTAAACCATGATGAATTTTTCATGATATTTCTTTTAGTGTTTTGTAGATTTCTTATATAGAAGATGTCGTACCGACATAAGCATTTTCATGATCGAGCTCATCAACCTACTTTTAGGAAAGATCCTTCCTCTTACTTGAGTCAAGCTACTGACCTCAAGACCTTCTTCTCTCATTCATTAAGTACAAAGAAATTAAAATCATTTCGATAAGTGTTTAGTGACAATGGTGTATATTGTAAAAGGTGTAAATGTTTGGTACCAAGTAGAGGGAAACTACTTTGGTATATTGTGTTCCATACATAATACCTAGGTTAGGATTATTGATGGGTGTATATGATGGATGGTTCTTTCTCATAGTCTCAGGGTGTTTAACTTTAACACCGGTTAACATGGGTAAGCAAACGTTGTGAAGGTCTTCTCAGCCGCTTGAGGAAGTAATGGTGTATTAGTGTATTAGGAACTCTTCGAGTAGGTGACCTCAGGGAAGTGGTATTAGCAAGGGCAAAGGAAGGTTTGTCCTTATAAGCCGAACAACTATAAATACTTTGTCACATATACATTTATTACTTTATGAGCTTATTACTTACTGCATCTCTTATTATCCATTATCACATATACATTACTTGTCATTATTAATTTGTAACACCCCAAATTGGGGGTCGCAGCGGAGGATTAAGGGTCGGGGCGGTTGTTATTTCAAGACAATGCCAAGATATATAAGAACGACACAAAATAAGTCATTTAAAATGATACATTGGATTAATGAAAGACTTATTACAAAAGCATATAGCTTTACTTGTTATTGTTGATATATTACAAAGTTGGACAATACGTTCCCCAACATATGATGCACACCTAAATTCTTTAAGAGTGCAATCCAAAATGTAACCCAATGCATCCCTGGCATCCCATGCCTATTGATCTCCTGAAAACATTGCTTAAAAACGTCAACATAATTGTTGGTGAATTCATAGGTTTGATAAATCATAATATGCAGGACCGCAAGACTTTTTAGTGATAATGAAACACATGCAGATCTCACAAAAATAGATTACATTTTACACTAAGATCATGGACACTAAGCTCGACAGTCTTGTTCGCATAATTTTGCTACCAGCCCGTATATGTGTTTTAACCCGAAAACATCCCAAAATCGACATGCTATAGTTGTTTTCAGCTGATAGTAGTCACTCCGAACGGGAGAGGTCGTTTCCCGAATAGATCAATATTAGATAATACATTCTGCGTCTACTTAGTGTAATTCCCAACTACATCTATGCAATTGACAGTTATTTGGAGTGGGCTTAATTGGGTTATCGCTACTTAGGCAAACGTGTAATCAATACTTGCGTCCATTGTAAAACAAAGAATGTTTCCACCCCATAGTTATAAAATCATTGGAATTACGTAAAATGTGGGGCTTATGAAACACACCTTGATGTTTGAGTTTGATAATCAAATATCGCAGGATTAAAGCGGGTGGGGCACGGAAAAGATCGAATGCAAACTAAATTATCATAGGATCGTTTAAGTATGAGTACTTGAATGTAGATATTATATTGCTTACATAGTATATCGTTCGGGATCTCATAATTAAAGAGGTCATGGACCTAGTCGTATCTGTAGGAGTTAGGCACCTTTAAGATCGTAAATCCACAAATCGTCGAAAACGCCATCCGTGGAGGCCTCATTATGAAAACTCCCTAGTTATATAGTACTTTGATAAACCACTTAATTATTCTATATAGCTCAATCAACAAACTATGGTTTTGTAAAAATTAGTGTTATTAAGTTTAAAATCGTTTCATAATTATCGTTTTTGCAAAACTGGGCGTAACTTTCGCGTTTTTACCCGAATCTTGCGTTTCTTATGTCCATCTTTTCGTATTAGTCGGGTTAATCATAATATTGGCATTTTCCGTATTTTGACCCTTGTGTGAACAGTAACTTTTACTGTTCACCACCCAGATTATGACTTTTATTTAATCGTTTTTGTTGTGTTAACCCGTAAATGTCGTATTTTTTCGTGTCTATAGCTCCGTTTTTAAACGTTTCTTTAGAGGACGTTCTCGTATTTGAATGTTATATTTTTTTTGAGGTTTACAAAAATATTAACTTTCATGTCATCGGAATAGTAACTTTTATAAAAATAGTTTTATAAAAGTATTAATTGTGTAAACTTGCGAATTCATAACTCGTTCGTTTATTAATTGAAAAATTACGTTTCTTTTCATTTTGGAATTCTAAAATTAAAAATATATGTATTATTTGGTTAAAAATATCAACTCTTGCTGTTTATAATTTTTATAAATATGTGTTATAAAATTTACCTTACGACTTCGTTTCACTTAACGTATAACTGTTTTTAACGTATCTCTTTTTACGTTATTTAATCCGTTTACAAGTTTCTTACTTTTTCGGGAATCGTTCGTGAAAATGTATATCTTTAAAAATATAAAATAATAAATTTTTTATGCTCTTTGGGAAGAATGTTTGATGGGACATTCTTAGCGTTCATATTTTGTACTTGTTTTTTTGTTTTTCCACTTTATAATTGTTACATAATAACCATAAGTGTTATATTTTCTTATTCTAACTATTACCTTTATTTTAATGTTCTTATACCTTAATATTAAGTCCGATAATTAACCTTAATTGTCTTATGTATTTCGTTAACTTGAACATATTAATAAAACTATAAAAACACTTAATATATCCCATAATCATGGTTTACACCTCAAAACAACATGGATACATATTTTATCATTTCATTTTTAACATGATATATGTAATATCATACCATATATAAAAGTAAATCATATTATCATTTTCAAGGTTTTAAAATCTCATTTTCTGATAAAAAATCTAAATGAGTGATTAAAATAATAGAAAATTTATGCTTAAAAAATGAAGATTATTAGAACATAAAGAGATTCATAGTAACCTCTATGAGGTATGATGGATGATTGATAAGTAGTGCTAAACCCTTATTTAGCCCACAAACCAAAGTTGCATCAAATAATAACCCTTGATTTCTTAACAAAACCCTAACTTCCTTTTTCTTAAGTAATACTTGGAAATGCTTAGTCTTTGCTTGGGTATCCTCCCTTGAATAAACTATTAATGGATGTGTATAGGTTGTTGTATGGTTGTATAAAAATTGATATGGGTTTGGTAAGAGTGTTGTAATTTCGAAAGCAATTTAGAGAGGAAATGGAAGGTTTTTGTTTGATTTTGTTGTTATGTGTAAATTGTGTAAAGGTGAGGTCGTTATCGTCATCTTATGTATAGATGTAAGTATGGTGCAAGGCATGGTCTAGGAGTCAAAGTAAGGTGCAAGTAATGGTCTTGGTCTTAGGTATGGCCTCAAGAGTCAAAGTATGTTAGGAATGGTGTGCCATAAATGAAGTATGGTGTGAAATTTGACCAAGTTGCAAGCATAATGTCATTTTTCATGTATATATTTGTATATGATGAATGATTTTCGGCAAAACAAAGCATATACATGATAATAATTTATGTAATTTTTTTTTGTATTGGGTAAAAAAAGTGGGTATTTGTTGAAGCGTAGGGAATAAAGGGGGGGTTTTTGTGGTTCCGGGAGTCGCCTAAACGCAATTTATCGCGAAAACGTTACACTTTACGTATCGAAAAAATAAAAAGAAACAAAGTTAAAAATTATCTCAAATAATTATATAACCCTTGCTTGATGTAAACATTTAATTGTTTGATGCCTGTTTACATTGAACGCTAATTTTTGGCGTACGCGATTTAACCTATCGCTTATGATTTAATAGCAAAATGCGTTACGATACAAATAGATACATTGTGAATTTATTGATGTCGTCAATGACTTGAAAACACAGGGTGTTATAGACTTCCCCCGTTAAACGAGCCTTGTCCTCAAGGCTTACGATGCAGCACTTGACGACGATGCGGTCTCGGTGAAGAGGTGTGGATATTTCTTCTTGAATTGGTCTTCACGCTCCCACGTGAACTCAGGACCTCTCTTAGAGTTCCATCGAACTTTGACTATGGATCCGACTTAGTTTCAACCGTTTAACTTCCGGCCCACTATTTCTCATGGTTCATCAAAACAAAATGAAGCTTGTCCTTCAGTTGAAGTCCATCCAACGGAACGGTAATGGTTCGTCGGCATGGACCCTTTTTCAGATTTGATCATTGAAAGTTTTATGAACTCTGCTAATCTCTTATGAAAGTTCAAGCATGTAAGCAACTTCTCCATCTCTTTCTATCACCTTATAAGGTCCTACATACCTAGGGTCATTCCCCCGTTTGCAAAACGTTACGAACGACCACTTTCCAAGGCTGAAACTTTAAGCATAACCTTATCCCCGACTTGGAATTCCATCGGTTTTCGTTCAAGTCAGACGTAACTCTTCTTGTCGTTAACGAGCGGCTTGCATCCTTTGCTTGATTCTGGATGATTTTATCAGTGGTCTCTTGATTAGTTCTGGACGAGTATTTAGAGCTTTCTTCCAAACTTCATTCCAACACAACAGGTGATCGACACTTTATCGCCATAAAGTGCTTCGAATGGTGTGGTTTTGATGCTAGCGTGATAGCTATTGTTGTATGAAAATCGGACTAATGGGAAAATGGTTAACCCAAACCTTTCCAAAGTCGATTGGCACAAGCACGCAAC
Organism: Tanacetum coccineum; assembly: GCA_026074375.1. Classification (NCBI taxonomy): domain Eukaryota; kingdom Viridiplantae; phylum Streptophyta; class Magnoliopsida; order Asterales; family Asteraceae; genus Tanacetum; species Tanacetum coccineum. The sequence continues at coordinate 5,368 of BQNB010078912.1, read as the reverse complement.
ATTTCTTAGAGACGTTTGAATGGTCCTCTCGCTTTGCACGTCGGTTTTGTGGATGCATACGCACAGTACTTATTCCAAATTTGTACCAAAGCGTTCTTGAAGTGGACCTTTAGAATTTATTAGATTCGAATCTCGTGTCACGATCGCAATGATTAAAGCGACGGGCTTATCCATGCCTCGTGTCCATTCCTTTTAAGTACATCTTGCAAGTTTATCCAAAGGATCAGTCTCTCTCATTGGTGTGAAGATCGCAGACTTAGTGAGCCGGTCAACGATCACCCATATTGTGTCATAGCCTTGGGACGTCTTAGGAAGCTTGGTAACAAAATCCATGGTGATGTTGTCCCACTTCCATTCAGGGATCTTAGGTTGTACCCTAACCATTCTGATGGCTTTTGATGTTCAGCTTGACCCTTAGCACATGTCAAACACTTTGCTAACATAAGTGGCTATGTCGGGCCTTTCATATTGGGCCACACAATATTATAGCTTCTTCATGTCTTTGGTACATTTTTCAGAACCCGGGATGTATAGAGTATTTTGATTTGTGGACTCGTGCATGATCACAGTCCGCCAAATCGCCATAAATCGGTAACCAACTTCTGACCATTGAGGCATAGTGTTCCTTCGCCCGTCGGTTCCAACTTTTGTTTCTACTAATCGCTTCCGGAAATTTAGCGTTTTCAATCAACATTCCCCCAACATCTTCATTTCTAATGTTCTCTGGTTTTCGCGCTTCAGTCTGAGCATTTAAGATCTGTTTGGGAAGATCTAAGCTAATAGTCATAACCAAAGCTCGAACTCTCAACGGTGGTTCTCGTTCTTTCCTGCTCAAAGCATCAGCAACGACATTTGCTTTCCCCGGGTGATAACGAATATCGCAATCGTAATCACTAAGCAACTCTAACCATCGGCGTTGGCCTCTTGTTCAACCGTTTTTATCTATGATGTGTTGCAAACTCTTGTGATCGGTGAACACCGTACACTTAGTTCCATATAAATAATGTCTCCAGATCTTGAGAGCGAACACCACTGCACCAAGTTCAATTAATGAGTGTATAGTTATTTCATGAATCTTCCAACTGCCGTTTTGATGAATAAGAAATCCTTTTTCTCTCTGCATCAATACAGCACCCAAACCCTTCTTTGAAGCGTCGCAGTATGCGATGAAATCTTTGCTTCCTTCAGGTAATGCAGATTTGGATGCACTTGCACTAAACCTTTTGCTTCCACAGCTGAAGCATGTAACAATCCGTATTTTTGATCAATGAACGACGTCATTAAATTCACTATTTTTTTTTCTCTCTCGTGCGCGTTTACTTTAATTCTCATCACATAATTAAATCGCGTAAGCTAAAAACTTTCACTTAACGAATAAAACAAGAGAAATATGATTTTTATACACTATTTCCTGACATGAATAGTGTTGGTTCGTTTTTAATAAAACTTTTGGCAAAACATTTTTAGAATCATTTATATAATATTTATATGAGTTTTAAATTTATAAATATTATTTTACGAGACGATTGACCCACTTAAACGATAACATTTTACCAACGATATAAACATTATTTTATTTTTGTTGGAAAGTATTATCACCCTCTTTATATTTTTATTTTTATGGATACGTTATAGTATATACGTTTCGCGATAAATTTGCGGTTTTAGGCCACTCCCGGAACCACAAAAACTTTCCTACGCTTCCAACAAATACCCACCTTTTTTACCCAATTACACAAAAATTACATAAATATATCATGTATATCTTTGTAATTTCCGAAAATCTTGTATAATATAACAATATTATACAGTGAAAAATGAGATAAGATTTCCATTTTTGGTCAAAACCTACACATACTTCATGTAAGCAACACCTTAACCTCATTATGGCAAGACCATGCCTACCCACTACCTTGACATGAGCCATGCCTTGAGCCTTTTCTATGTTCTCCTTGACTAGTCTTGCTAAGTTTATTACTTATTCTTTGCATAAGAGATCCATACTCTCCAACACACTTAGGACAAATCATAAACGAAAAAACCTCTCCTTTTTGCCCATATATGGCTACGGGCTTACATACATCTTACCAACCAAACCCATACAAATTTTTCTACATCCATTCACTTCTTTATACACCGATTCTAAGATATATCTAAGGCATTTGCAAAGCATTGGTTAACAATATATTAGTAATAATCAAGAAAAAGGAAGATAGGGTTTTAGTGAAGGAAAGCTTTTACTTAGTGTTTATTAGTGCAAGCTTTTGATTTTGTGGCTAAACAAGGGTTATTACTAGCATTCGTACACCATCCTCATTCATCATAAGGCCATTTAAACTCTTTATGTTTTTATAATTTCATTTTTAGATGCACATGAATTTTATTGTATTTAGCTTAACATCACCATTTAGGTTTTTATACATTACAACAATGAAGTTTATACTTGGAAATATGATTCATTTTACACACTTATGTACATGTAGTGTTATTACTTAAATCATGTTAAAAGATATGAGAAATTATTGTATCAAGTTATTTTCGTGTAAAAAATGATTATTGCAAAACTAGTAAAAATTAAGTTACTTAAGGTAAAGATTATGATATTTGAGTATTTCATGGATTTGTTAACCTTGGTAACTAGAAAATATGAGGACTACTCTGGTCAATGTGACAATTCAATATATGTATGATTTATAATATATATGTATATGAGACTTGGGAATAAAAATACAAAAAGTAGTAAAGTATAAAGAATAGGTTAAAATGGATGTCAACAAGCCTTAAGCAAACATTTGTCCAAAGTCGAAAATTTTACATATCTTATTCTTATTTTATAAGATAATACATTTCAGACGGATTCGAAAAAGTAAGAAACTTGTTAAACGGAATTAATAACGGAAAAAGTTACGTTAAATACGTGTTATTACGTTTTATAAACGAAGTCGTAAGTAAATTTTTATAAAAACATTTTTATAAAAATTATAAACAGCAAGGGTTGATATTTTTAACAAATAATACATATTTTTAGGATTCCAAAATGATAAGAATCGTAATTTTTCAATTAATAACGAACGAAGTTTTTGAATTTCGCAAGTTTAACGTCATTATACCTTTTATAAAAAATTACTTTTTATAAATAGTTTCTATTCATCGACAGAAAGTGATATTTTGGTTAAACATCATAAAAAAATAGATCTTTTCAAATCAGAGAACGTCCTCGAAAGAAATCATTAAAAACGGAGTTTATATCGAATTTATAAAATACGGCGTTTACGGGTTTTACGACAATTAATCGATAAAAATATACCTAAGGTTCGATTTGAACAGTTAATGTTTTACTGGTACTGTTGGTCCGAAATTCGAAAATGTCGATTTATGATAACTCGTCTTGATACGAAAAGATGGACATAAGAAACGCGAGAATCGGGTTTAAAACGCGAAAGTTACGCCAGTTTTACTAAACGGAAATTATAAACGTTTTAACTTGTTAAGCACAATTTTTCCAAAACCATTAGTTGGTGATTGAGCTATATAGAATATTATGTGGTTATCAAAGTACTATATTACTAGGGAGTTTCATAATGAGGCCTCTTCGGATGGCGTATCGACGAGTTGTTGGATTTACGATTTAAAGTGTCCTAACTCCTCGAACGTCATGTCATGACCTCTTAAATTATGATAGCCCGAACGATAGTACGATGTAACAACTATAAGATTTTATTCAAGTACTCGGTATTTATACGACCTATGATAATTTAGGTTGCCTTCGGATTTCCTTCGTGACGCATTTTTCTATTGTGTTATACTTGTTGATTTCCATTCACTCAAGGTGAGTTTCATAGCCCCTATTTTACTTGTTTTAAACTATTTTGGGGGAGAATACATGCTCTTTTACAAACTCGTATATTTTACTACATTACAATTACCTGACTATTTTACCAAAGCTTGATTTGTCTAACTACCTGATTTGAGATCATTGAATACCTATACTTTGAAAACCTTGAATTTTGAACAACATGATTGCTTTTCTTCGGACACAAGTGTTTTTAAACTGTATGCTATTTCCTGATTACATTATTGCCTAAGTACCTTCTCTGCCACTTAAGTCCCCTGTTTATCATGAACCGTCAGTTGCTAGTGTCGTGAGCGCGAGTGTTGTGGATAGATCTATCGGGATTGACAATCCCCACCTTGGGGCTCCCTTATAATTACGAATACTGGTGCAATTCCCTTATAATTACGAATACTGGTGCAAATCCCTTATAATTACGAACACGGGTGCAATTCCCTAAGAATTACGAATACGGCTTCGATGTCATGAGCTTAGTGCAATAATATATACTTAGACTTGATGAATGTGTTTCTCTTGTCTACATTACTTGTTTTGGACTTCGGAATATGTACTTAGTCCACCATTACTTCGATCTTGTGGTCCACTTTTAAATACTTCTAGATTTATTAAATCACTACTTGGATTTCGGATGGATTTCGGAAATAACACTTTTAAATGTTGTAACGCTACTTTTCTTTTGAAATATTTCTTAAATTATTTCAATACTGCTTTTTACTTAAACCTATGAATTCACCAACATTATTGTTGACGTTTTTGCATGTATTTTCTCAGGTTATTATATTGCTAGCTGTGCATTGGGAGCATTCAAGTCGCGTGGATATCAAAACTTTAAGGACTTGGTTTTCTTCACATTCGATGATTGTTTTCTTTAAATATACAAATGAGTCATGTTTGAACTCTTGTAATTTTTGTTAAAAGCAAATTATTGGGACCTGAATTTACTCTGAAACTTTTAATCGAATGTGACATTTTATTAAACGTCTCTTTTGAGGTCGTTTTCTGTAACTTGTACTTTATACTATGAAGTAGCACCCCATTGTTACCATTCCGCTGCGACCAGATTTCTGGGGGTGTTACACCATGGCTAAGGAGAGCGGGAGGCGACTTGGTATTGGAACAAACATGTACCCATCTTCTTCCTTTCTTGGTCGCTACAAGGATGCATCGATTGTAGATACATGAAGCGAAACCTATTCAAGGGCCTCAAGCAAGAATATTTACCACATCTTTTTTATCATTCACTTATTAAGGTAACATTATACGAATCTTTTACTTCTGATACATATTTCAATTGAGAAGCTATGAGTTAGTTAGCATGTGGAATAAGAACGAATTTATTATTTTAATGACTGAGGTTATGTCATATGCCTTAGTCGTCTTGATGTCGTGTGTTCATCTGATAAGACATTTCCTTAATGACATGGTGGCATAAGAAATGATACATTTTTAGCTCTAAGACATGGTTTATTTACTCTCAATTTCAATTTGTGTTGTTTTTATAAACAAATTCATATG
>BQNB010078911.1:9946-25994 GCA_026074375.1 Tanacetum coccineum | reverse complement strand
ATTTGTTAATTTTATTTGAAAATTTTAGCTTTTTATTATAACTTTTAGATTATATTTTGAGGAAACGTTTTTTTATTTTTTTGGAGTTCACTTGAATTTGGTTTTCTTGGTTTAAACCGAAACCAAACCGAAATCTAATTTGGTGTACGGTTTGGGTTTTTCCGTTCTATCATTGGTTTGGTTTGGTTTTGGTTTTAACTTTGAAAATTTTCAAACCGATGAACCCGAACCGTACAACCCACAAACCATAAAACCGAACCAATGAACACCCCTATTTAATTTGATATCTCACAACTTATACTTTTGATGAACGTTTTTTTACTTTTTTATGGGTTTAGGTTTACGGTTATGATTTAAGGTTTTAAGGTTCAGTGGTTAGGCTCTTTAAGGATAGGGTTTGTTAGGGGTTTAGGTTCTTCTGGGTTTAGCATGTAAGGTTTAGATTTTTTAAAGGTTAGGGTTAGGGTTTTTGTGGTTGATGGTTTGTGGTTTAAGGGTTGGATTAACACAAAAAAGTATGTAAATTTATAAAATTTTCATTTATAGTGTAATATATTAAAAAAAAGGTCGTTGAAAGTATACAATGTTTGCTCTTTATAGAAATGTAATTTTTTTATTGTCGCAAAGGTATTATTTGTTTCATTTAACGATTGACAATTTGTGAAATATTTAATGTTTAAATTATAAGGTGAAAGTGAGTTCAACTATTTTGAACTAAAAATGAATAGTTGAGATTAGGGCTGAGCATAACGGACCACATGATCGGATCAAACCGAGAAACCAGGCCAGATTGGACCGGACCAAACCTATTTCGGTCTGGTCCTCAGTCCACACTTTACCTCATATTCGGTCCTCGGTACAGTCCGGTCTTACGTACAACCGACCATAATGTCTTCTTAGACCGGACCGATCGAAGAACCAGGCGGGACCAGACCGAACACATTCGGTCTGGGGTTTTCGGCTAAATCGGTCTCGGTCCGGTCTGGTTTTTTTCGGTCCAGTCCGTGTTTTGGACCGTGATCAGCCCTAGTTGATATTGATCTATTTTATCGTTAGTCTTCTTTTTTATCCTCGTTGGAAACCTTATAACCTCATATTAAAGCTGTAAACGAAATGAACAACCATGAATGGAGCCTTATTCATGTTCGTTCGTTTAATTTTAACAGAATAAATGAACAAATACAAACACTTAACCGGACGGATTTTCTTGCTCATGGTCGTTCATTATAAAATGAGATTGTTCGTGTTCATTCGTATTCATTCAATAAGATATTAAATGAACAGTAAACGAATGAACATAAATGAACAGGTGAAGACAATATATATATATATATATATATATATATATATATATATATATATATATATATATATATATATAAGTTAGGATCAAATAAGAAGTTTTCTTAAAATAAGAAGGATAAGAAGTAACTATAACCGCATATCCGAGATGCACCGACTTAAATTAGATGCATCTCTATAATCTTAGATGCATTATAACGCATCATAATGTGTTTTCTAGCTTTTAATTAGATGCATATACGTATATTAGATGCATTTCATTTTTTCTCTTGTTTTTTGTTCCACTGCATGTGCCAAAATCATAAAAATCAATTTGCACCATCTATGCGTCAAATTAACGTTCGAAACTCAAAATGGTGCATATAAATGAATAAAAATGCATCTAATGCAAGTCGTTGCATCTTAAATGTGTGGTTTTAGTCACTTCTCACCACTTCTTATTTTAATTTACTTCTCACTGGATCCCTACTCTATATAGAGTTAGGATCAAATGAGAAGTTTTCTTAAAATAAGAAAGATAAGAAGTAACTATAACCGCATATCCGAGATGCATCGACTTAAATTAGATGCATCTCTATAATCTTAGATGCATTATAATGCATCATAATGTGTTTTTTAGCTTTTAATTAGATGCATATACGTATTTTAGATGCATTTCATGATTTCTCTTATTTTTTGGTCCTCTACATGTGCCAAAATCATGAAAATCAATTTGCACCATCTACACATCACTAAGACCATTATGGTATTTATATTCTTTGAATTTTAAAAAATAACAAGCGTACAATTTGAAAGCATTTAATGTTCTTCCTATAAATATCGATCAAACATACACCATCATTCATCAACTATTTCTTCACATAAGTAACACTTCAAAAACAACAAATCTTACAAGTTCAAAGATAGCAAGTTTCAATTTGAGCTTGGTGATGTTCATATCCATGATGGTTGCATCCTCTCAATATAATAGATAAACATGAAAAAATTATAATATATATATATACATATATATATATATATATACATATATATATATATATACATATATATATATACATATATATATATATATATTGAAGTGTTAAATTGAAAACCTATTTTATGTGCAGAACTTTACAGAACTTTTAAAATGAATTTGAGCCATTAGATGAGTATGATTAAAGGTTAAAATTAAATGTGCCAAAATTGTAATTAAATAAAAGATGAGGTTTCTTTTTTCAATTAAACAAAATGCTGAAAGGGTATTATAGGTACTCTACATTAATTTATATTTATCTCTCCATAAATAGTCTCACTAAATATACGGATCTGAAGACTTTTTTTTCATTTAGCTTTCATTTTCTTCCCCACCCCAAACCCTAGTCGCACCCACCGTGTCACCACCATCGTGAATCCAAGAAACTAAAACTAATCTCATCTACACCACTAAATTAGACAATCCCGTATCAATTAAACTGTGCGGACACCACCAAAACCATTACCCTCGACATCTTTGTTTTGGTCCGATCATATTAAGAGTTATTTTTGTTTGCGACATGGCCAGATCTATGTTCGGGTCTCATCACATTGGTGTTTTTTGTTGGGATTTTGGATGGATATTCATCAAAAGAAATCAATATCATAAACTCTACTTCATCTCATCATAAATACCACATACCATAGATACTAGCAAGCATCAGAAACCGCAGAAGAACCACCATCCACGGCGGACAACCCTACCAGCAACGTCAAGTCACCACCATTCGCGGTTCATTTTTTTTCAGATCTAGGCCGTCGAAACCACCAATACTACTGTCTCCCGATCTATTGGATAATAATTGTTGTTCATTAATGGTGGTAGATTTGTTAGTTTTTGTTTCTTGTACATGATATGTGACTTCGGTTCGTTTTCTGTCTAGATACATGAATGGAGTGGATTATTAAAAGTTTTAAAGAGAATAAAGGTTTGTAGGAACTTTATACATCAGTTTGCTATGGGACACGTATGCAAAATAGGAGTGAATCAATTTATTATTTCTTTGCAATTTTTTGTTAATAAAGCGAAGATGATCATGAAGTTTATGCGGGCATAAAAAAACATATATGTTTTTAGAAGACGTGCACATATGTTATAATGAATTTGATGAGAAAACGCAATGTGCATATATGTTTTAAAAGGCGTGACCTGGGGCCACGTCAGATATCAGATCCACCCTTCTCCTATTGCTGATTGGTAACTGCACCACTGATCCCAATGCTTTTAATATTTGTTTTATAAATAACAATGATTAAGACTTTAAGGGGACATAGTTTCAATAATATTATAAGGTTCAGTGTCTTGGGTTGTTTTTATGTCGCTACTGGTAAAGTCTACTACAGTACTTAAAATAATGCATCATATTTTATTATTCCATTATTCAGCAGAAAGTCAACTCCAGGGCCCAAGAGGTTAAACATATATTGTTTATTTTTTTTTCTTTGTGTTCGTTACTGTTTTCTACATATCCAAGAAGCTAATATACAAATGTATTGATCTTATTATAAAAGAGCCGATAAATTTGTTTTGTTTTTTATAATAATATTCCCCTACACATCACTTAAAAAGGGTTGGATCAATGATGATGGATCCGATTCCAGGTCTTAAACATGATATTGTTGTTGAGTACTTGATACGAGTTCCATCATGAGCAATGGATGCATATCCTTTAGACGAAAGCTGTACGAGATCAATGATTCAAAATAGTTAGATATGCTCCAATATAATGAGGAACCGTAAATGTCAACCAGATTAAGCGAGGTTGTAGCAGGAGGAGGAGATTCAAGTTGTAGAGGATCGGGATGAAGTACCAAAATCTTAATATTCTACTTTAAGCTATCACAGTTTCAGATATGTTGCTACCCCCAAAAGAAAGCCTATCTAGTGCCTTAATAACATGAAACTAAACGTGTTAGTTTTATTTCATTAGATCACATACTTCTATAAGAAGGCAATAAGATGGTGATTACGACCTGTATATATATTCATAGATAGTAAAAGACATGTCGAAAGTAATTCTGCAAGTGAGACAGGGTCAATGACATCATTGCTTCTTCAAGGACAGTCTATGGAACCTATGCAATTGGTTGCACGTGTGCCTACTGATTTATTTTACTGGCCATCAATTCAACTAGCAGCCTCTGCTACTCACAACATTGTGTTAGGCGTATCTGTTGGTAGTAAAGGAGGAGGGAACCTACAGATATCAGATACACCCTTCTCTTATTGCTGATTGGTAACTGTACCACTGATCCCAATGCTTTTAATATTTGTTTTATAAATAACAATGATTAAGACTTTAAGGGGATTAGTGTCATATAGTTATTATAAGGGTCGGTGGTCTAGGGGTTGTTTTAGTCAGCTACTGGGAGAAGTCTACTACAGTATAAGATATGTTCCATTATTCAGCAGAAAGTTGACTCTAGGGTCCAAGAGGTTAAACGTGTATTGTTTATTTTGTTCTCACTACTACACAAATAGACATAGAGCCCCCTTGATAGAGCCCGGTTTTTGTGAAAAATGGGCTCTAAAGGGTTTTTGCTGGGTATAGAGCCATGTTTTCTCACAGAGAACCGGGCTCTATGATTAAAACTCTTAGAGCCATGTCTCTTGCTACAAAACCGGGCTCTATACTTTTTCTAGTATCATACTATCATTTGAGTTATTCATAAACTATACTTTTTCTAGTATCATACTATCATTTGAGTTATTCATATACTTCTTTTAGGGATATCAAGTGTGCTAATATATTGGTTAGCAAAGGTACATAGACAATGACGGATGAAGCATTAATGTTGTTGATTTCTACTATTGTGTTTTATGGTAGTGAAACGTAATACCATCACATAGAATCTCAATAAAGCACCAACAACCGGATAAAAGCCTGTTCATTCATTACTCACAATTTTGACGGTATTAACGGTATCTATAATTTATCGACTTTAACGTGTATTGGATCATGATAGTATAGCTTTGAAACATACCTTTATGACCCTTTTCGTTTTCCTCGGTACTAACACATATATATTTTTCTTAAGCTTGTGCGTAATATATACGTTGATTTGACATTATTACTCACCTGACACAAGCTAAAATTGTATTATAAATATATCTTAACTTTTGTATCCAATCACAGATTACGAGATATGTTGATTACTTTGGTCAATTCACATAAGAGCAATTTCTTGAAGATATCGCCGAGGTACTTCTTTTGAACTTATAACATTAGACTATGTTTGTAATTATTTAAATGTAGTTATTTTTTGCGTTCAATAAACTATTTCGTATGTTTATAACTGATATATCTTTATTTTATTTTTTTGCAAATGATATTCACAAAACAAGCCGCCACATCTGGCGGGGCAACCACCACATGCAACTAGTATATTATTAATAAAAAATTAAATATATAGAGATAGGAGGATCCATTGAGAAGTAAATTAAAATAAGAATTGGTGAGAATGACTTAAAACCACACCATGTATAGATGCAACGACTTCATTAGATGCATTTCTAATTTCATTAAGAATGCACCATTTCGAGTTACCGAAAGTTAAATTTGATGTGTAGATGTGCAAATTGATTTTCATGAATTTTAGCACTGTGCAGAGGAACAAAAAACATGAAAATCATGAAATGCATCAAATAAAAGTATATGCATCTAATTAACAAGCCTAGAAATGCTTTATAATGCTTCTAAGATATAGAGATGCGTCTAATTTAAGTCGTTGCATCTCGGATATGCGATATATTACTTACTTATCCTTCTTATTTTAAGAAAACTTCTCATTTGATCCTAACTCTCTATATATATATATATATATATATAGCAACAACACATGCATATATATAGGCAATAATAAACCACCATCGTCACAACATAACAATTAATAATGTTAATTCTATTATAAGGGAAATAACATAAAATTAGACATAAAGCCAAAATAAACTAAAAAAGACAACAACTAGAAAAAATAAAAATGAACTAGAAAATAAAACAACTTAAAAGTCTAAATCTTGGGATAAATGCATTTTTCCCATATAATCCGAAGGAGTGGCTAATGTGTCGTTGTGCGTAGGTATTATTTATTATCAAGTTTTACTATTTATATTTTGCCGACTATACCTAAGAACAACACTAACGGGCAGTGTACCCGATCAGATGTAGATTCGTTGGTAAGTAGGATGTCGATCACTAAAAGCGAGAACGTTAATACTCAATTATCAGTATTTTAGTTATCTAAGTTAGTTCTAAGTTATTCTACGTTATACGTAAGTTAAACCTAAACTAATGGTAAAAAGGGAGGGTTTTCAGCCTGAGAGACTGGCACGAGTTTAGGTTTACCTAGACTGAGATAGGGCGAATAACACACACAAATTTGATAGTTAAGAGATTGAGAATCGGTCAAGCCTTATGTAAGGAAAACGTATTAACCATATTTAATCTAATAAAACATAAGTTTTAGTTTATAAGTGCAATGATTGTCTTATCTCGTTGTCGATATATCATTCTTAGATTTAGGCGGTACTTCTTCCTAAAACCTAGACATGGCAATTCTGTCACAATTAACCACATCCGCATAAAGCAATCATGGTTGATTATAATATATCTTAGAAAACAATAATGGTTGAAGAATACAAGTAATCTTTGATATGAGATGGGAAGGAACTTAGTGAGAGAAAGTGGAAGGAAGGATGTATTCTAGAGAGAGAAAGTAAGAAACATGTAATGCATTAATAAAAATAAGAATACAAAACCAACCAACACCCTCTCCATGGCATGGAGAGGGTATTTATACCCTAATGATGGCCGACCATGGGCCTATTGATAGGCTTTCCATGGGCCTTGTGCCATATGAATAACTACGGGCTAAGACTAATACATATTAAAAGTGATCGATACTTTTCTTGTTTCTAACAATCTCCCCCTAAGGGAGGTCACTCCAATTTACAAAACTTTAAACCTAGCATACTATGCTTCATCTTTAGTCTTCAGCTCGTAAACTTCATTTCTTGATTTACTCTTGTGAATATGTTGTAGTGACTTTGGCTTGGAGCTTGTATACCTTAACTTGAACTAGAGTGTGAATATGTGATCTTGAATACCTTGAGATCATCAACCAAGCATAATCTCGTTTCACCATCTTGTAAACTTTGTCATCTTGTAAACTTGTGACTACAAAACTTTAAACCTAGCATACTATGCTTCATCTTTAGTCTTCAGCTCGTAAACTTCATTTCTTGATTTACTCTTGTGAATATGTTGTAGTGATTAGTGACTTTGGGCTTGAGCTTGTTCCTTTATCTTGACTTGTTTGTGAAAGTGTGATCTTGAGCACTTGTGAGATCATCAACCAATCATAATCTCGTTTCGCCATCTTGTAACTTTGCCATCTTGTGGAACTTCTGACTTTGGACCGACATGCACATACTTTTCTTGATTTGTTGACTTGAAAAGCTTTAATGTTGCATCTTTCTTGAAATTCTTTAACTTTAACACTTTGTCACTTCGAGAAAGACATTTGGTAATAAAGTGACGGAAACTTCTTTGAAATTATTTGACTTTAATACTTCATCACTTTAAGAAAGACATACAGTATCAGAGTAGCAGAAGTCTTGAAACATGTACTTGGAGTTTCATGATGACTTATGTTTTGTCGGTCGGTGTATGACACATATGGTTATAAAATCTTTGTGAGTTAAGGCAAGAATCAGGTACCTTCAACCGCCATGTTTTACTATCCTGCATTTAACAGTTAAGCAATAAATTCTGGGGGACTAATATGGCTTTGTCATTCGTCCAGGTGTGTGTTGGAGTAACCTTCGAATCCGTGAGGATCGACTTGTGATCAGGTAGATTCAATTTAAGAAGAATCTCCTTGACAGAATTCCAGCTATAAGTAATTAAATCTCTTCTAACACTTAAAGTAATAAGAATCATTGTACTCAGCATGTTCTCATTATCAGAACGTCTCAAAGCAGACAGCACGATAAGAGTGAACTAGTTAGTTACTATCTCACCGATTGAATAGAAAGATTGATTTGAAAATCAAACAACGTGTCACTTGCTAAAGTGTTTTTGTGACACACCGAGAGTGTTAATCATTTCAAAAATTCATTAGTAACCGTTTATCCATTTCCTGGAACAAGTTTGATTCTTATAGAATCGCACCATCGTTTCTTTCTAGTTGTCACAAGTTTGATTCAAAAAGAATCGCACAAGTCACATACCATGAGCTTGTTTGATGTGAATCAGCGAGGATTTCCAACTTCATTGTGAATGAAAATCTTTCGGATTGTTCGTGCAAAATCACAGATAAATCCAGGACTCTTAGTATCCTATCTTGTTAATTCACAGTGTGTGAATTTAGCAACTTAATTTGACAGTGTCCAATGAGAATTATGGATGGTCTCTTTTGGCTCTAGACTCAATAGTGCACTTTGATTTTAGTGATCGGAGGCTGGAGCTGAGTGCCACCTTTTCAATATCAACTAACTCGGAGTGAGAGAGTTGATAGAAATGTGTGAATCTCCGTGAGTTTTGAAACAAAGTCTTTCTGACTTTGAGTGGCTGGGAAGGGTTGTGCATAGCGTCACTGGGTCCATGACTGTCTTCAATGTCGGACAACATCTTAGTGTTTCTGACAGTTTATGTATTGACCCGGTTTCTGCCTAAGTGTATGGAGGGCTTTATTTCTTTTCACCCCTTATCTTACATTTATTTTTCATCTTCAACCCTTCAATGCTTACCGAAACTTCATAACTAACACCTTTGTTGTGTTTTTCCATGTGAAACTCCATCTCAACTAGCATTCTTCCCTTAATCTCACTTTTACTCCTTTTATCATACCTAAGGACTTCTACACTAACTAGTGGATATCCCTGGGTAGATCCCTCCGGTTCTGGTTGGATCATGGGATTTGAATACCTATGCCTAACCACCTTATATCTCCATAAATTAAAGTACATGGTCGGTCTTTTGAGTATTCCATCACGATCAGAACCAAAATCATTGAAAAGTTCAATCAAAGTGTTTGATATAAATATCAAAAGATTTACACTTTGAGAGTTTTTCATTATCACTAAAAGCTCCCCCTTAACATGTGCATCGTATTCGTAGTACATGCTAGGTGTGGAGTGCATTAAGTCCATTTTATTTGATCACATCTTTCAATACAAGTTAGATCCAGGTTAATCACATTTTCTCCCCTTATCCAAAATGTTAACCCCTTGATATTTTGGATATCAATTGATTAACCTTTTGGGGAAAAAATGTTATATAGCTATCTATATGGAACATTTTAATGCTCCCCCTCAATGTATGAGGGTATATAAGATAGTGCTGAGTATAATAATTTGAATTTTTTTGAATTTACTAAGAAATTTTTTGAAAATGTTGTACTCGAGCACTCCTTATTATCAATATAAGTCTACGCTACATATATACAAATTTACTTGTTTATTATACGAAGTTTTGACCTGAATGATGAGACAACATATGTTGAAATCATAGGTCCTTTGTAGCCGCCTATGTTTGTCCTTTCGTATAATCTCCCACCAACGAAACCTTTCTAAGCTCCTCATTAACCTTACTTTCAGAAGTTGTCAATGCTATCTTTCTCTATCCTAGCACACTATCAGTATTGCTTCAACTTTCCTTTCCAAGTTACAAAGCCATTGCTTCAAACTTTGAGTATGAAACAATTCATATACATATGTAACTAGACTTGTATGGTTGGTGGATCGTCGGTGTTGATGATGTCTTACTTCCCCTAAAAGCCGGCAATCCTTTCTGAGTAGATCAGAACTACATGGCAAGCACGAATTCAAGCAGTCTTGTGTATAAACCCCAGATATCCAATACACAATTAACCCATTAAGAATTTGATACCGCGACACAACGTCCACTTAAGTCCCGATAGCTCATTACTCCTTCAGGATATTGATGATAATAAATTGCAACACCAAAGTCAACAAAATCCCGATACACAATTAATTCCCTCTAAGTAGTCAAAATGATAACACCTAAGTCAACTAAGTCCCAAATGTACTCATTTCTTTTTGTAGAATACTAACTGACTTAAGGAATCATCATACCTATGTGTACCTCTTTTAACTTCTTTTAAGAATGAGTTTAGGGATTGACCATTTGAGGAAGCATTAATTGAATCAGTAAGAACTTTTCTTACGTTTTAAATAGTTATACTCCTAACACTTCCCCCCGGGACTCAAATGATGTCATACAGCTAATGAAGATATGTCTTTTCCACCGATATGATCCTAAGATCTAAAAATCTAACCTCAAAAGAAGGCCAAGGACACTATCAAGTATACATCTACTCCTTCCCCCTTGCTAGTTTTGACACGTCGGAATCAGCAAAACCTTATACACATACATATTTGAGATCGTGTTTCCGTGAGAATCAATTTCAAGGCTTTTAAAACTATGAAAGTATTTCTAAGCATTCCTAAGTCTTTTACAAACTATGAGGTGTTGGCAATATTGATCGTCTGTAGTTTAAGGCCTGATTTCACTAAGTCTCAAATTGCAAATAAGTCCATAAAGATTTAAACAATGACATCTAAAAGCTCTTGGAATTAATATAAATTAACTCCCCTTGAATTTGATATCCGTCATTATCAAAAACTTTATCCGTTTATTCCGTGACTTATTTTGAAAGACCGTTTTAAAAGATTATTTTAATGACGCTTTCTCCCCCTCAAATAATGACCCATTTTCTATTTAAAGATTTTTTGTCCATTGTTTTGATGGTCGAAATTGTCTTGAAAATCTTTAGTGAATTACTGAACACACTTAATTCATTATATGACAACTTTTTACCAATTAAAAATAAATACACATATTTTAACACATAAGCGCACTGACATGTACACTTATGAATATAGGAAGCACGGGTTGTGTTGCAAAGTAAACACAAGCCTTTGCATGGTCATAAAGTAGACCATGCCCGAGAATAAATCTCGTTGTTAGGAACAACTGTCTTTTTGACGACATGTTTTCCTCAGGGTGAAAAGCGAGTTACTATCTGAAATAATAGCAAGCCATTTTTGGCATGTTTTGAAAACATTTGGAACTTCTGCTCGAACTTCATTTACAGCCTCGTTCATTATTGAATGACATTTCTAAGACCGTAAAATGTTATTCAGTTTATTCAGAAGACATGCCTTTTGTTACCTCTTTTTATATTTCTCATTTTTTTTAATTTTTTTCTTTTGGTTTATAGATTTTTAAATTTATGTATTTTTTTTATAAAAGTTTTCTGAAAAATGAAAAATCTTTTTGGGTTTTTATGTTTTAAGTATATACATATGATACAAGATATTGTATAATAGGTACCACCACTAATTCATCAACTTCATCTCCATTGTTTCAGAGATCTCCGGTGCAAAAACACCGCATTCCCACTTGTTGATAAGAAATTCAATTCTTTCTCTTGCAAGGGCTTTTGTGAAGATGTTCGCCAGTTGATACTCCGTATTGACAAAGTAAAGTTCAATCACCTCATTCTCAACATGCTCCTTGATAAAGTGAAATCTGATGTCTATATGCTTTGATTTGGAATGTTGAACGTTGTTGCAGCATAAGGCAATAGCGCTTTTGTTATCATAGTACATTGGAATTTTATTGAATCCAAGGCCATAGTCGGTAAGCTGTGATCTCATCCAAAGAATTTGAGCACAACATCCCGACATAGCAATATATTCAGCTTCCGTACTGGATATCGCAACGCTTTTCTGCCTTTTTTATGACCAGCTAACAAGTCTATCTCCCAGAAATTGCATACTACCAGATATGCTACGGCGTGTATCTTGACAACCAGCATGATCTGCATCTGCAAATGTTGTTAGAGCAATCTAAGAATCCTTCGGATACCATAGACCCCGATTAACGGTTCCGTTTAGATATCAAAAGATCCTTTTTACTGTATTTAAGTGCTTTTCCGTAGGCCGAGCCTAATACCGGGCACACATGCATATAGCAAATTGTAGGTCAGGTCTATTGGCTGTGAGATAAAGGATGGTGCCTATCATACCACGATAGTGTGATGGATCAACGGCTTTCCCTTCTTTTTCCTCATCTAGTTTGGATTTCTCCACCATGGGAGTATCCACTGGGTCACAAGAGTCAAAACCGTATTTCTTTAAGGATTCAAGGGCATATTTTTACTGGTTAATAAAGATGCCTCTGGGACTTTGAGAAATCTGTAGTCCTAAGAAAAATGAGATTTTGCCCATCATTGACATCTTAAATTTTGAACACATGATTTTAGCAAATAGGTCACAAAGTTCAGGTGTAGATGCAGCAAAGATAATATCATCGACATATATTTGTACCAGAAGTAGTTCCTTTCCGTCTCTGCGTATGAACAATATGGGATCCACTGAACCTTTGGAGAAGTCTTGGGATATCAGGAACGAAGACAACATGTCATACTACGCGCGTAGAGCTTGTTTCAACCCATAAAGAGCTTTCTTAAGCTTGTACACGTGATTTGGTTTATCTTTATCCACAAACCCATCCGGCTGACTAACATAAACTTCTTTTGGCAGATTACCATTCAGAAACGCAGTCTTCACATCCATTTGGTAGACGACCATGTTCATATGAGCAGCTAACGCGAAAAAAATCCTTATAGCTTCTAATCTTGCAACTGAAGCAAAAGACTCTTCAAAATTAATTCCCTCTTCTTGACGGTAACCACGAGCCACTAATCGAGCCTTGTTCTTTAGAATACCTCCCAGTTCAACTAGCTTTACTTTGTAGATCCACTTCAAAGTAATAACCATAACTTTATCTGGTCGGGGTACGAGTTCCCATACTTCCAGGCGTTCGAACTCATTGAGCTCTTCTTGCATTGCTTCGATCCAGCAGGATTGAGTCAAGGCATCTTTATACGTCTTGGGTTCAACAGCAGTGAGGAAAGCATCATAGTAACAGAAAAGAGCTTGCTCAAGTAATTGCAGCCTGTGGAAACAAGTCCTAGCAAGTTCACCGATTTATTTTCAAGTGATGATCCCTGTATTCCATTTTGTTCATGTGTTCAAAATTTAGTAGATCGGGAGGCCACATTTAATGAATACAATCGTACAATGCATGATTGATCAGAAGGAACTATCCGGAATTTGAAAGAACCAAGGGGAAGTACGAGATCATTACCCATATGTGCAATTTCAATATCATGAATTGTCATCTTAAAACATCGTTAGGAATTACGGGAGGTTGGGTATCGGTGTTGTTGAGAGTTTACTTGGTGATGGTGCATCATGTCAACATATTTTGAGGAATGTGAACCGTTGATACCGCGGGTACTGGAGTTGCACTTTATCATTGGAGGCAACGGCTTCAGGGGTTGGGTGATCAACACTAGGTGGGGGATGAGTAATTCATCAAACAACGGTTGAAATAACATATCCTAGTCATTCTCGAAGGTGGTCACAAACGTGTGAAGGGAGGGTTTGGCACGAGTCCTGAACTGACCTGTTGAAAGATCAATTCATGAAGTGCGGGTCCTGAACTGCTGTGTTAAAAAGCCATCGCAGTCAGCTCATCAAAATCTACATGAATTGTCTCAATGATTCGTCTGGTACGTTGGTTGTAAATTCAAAATGCTTTCTTCGTGGGTGCATAACCAATGAAAATACCAATATCAGCCTTTGGTTGTAACTTGCCCAAATTCTTACTATAATTCGTTGGATAGCAGAGTGCACCAGATACATAAAAGATAGATAAGTCGGGAAGTTTGTCATGTAAAAGCTCATATGGTGTTTTGCCATGACGAAGGCATGATGGAACGATTTTGGGTGTAACATAGCGGTAGCCACTTGCATCAGCCTAGAAATGGAATCGGAGCTTTTGAATAAAATCAAAACATTGGTGCGAGCAGCTTTCAATTATGCGTACGATTTCCTTCTTTCAACGACACCATTTTGCTGTGGAGAGCGAGCTATAGATGTTTCGTGAGAGATACCAACCTTCTCATAATATTCACGCAATGTTTGATTAACAAATTCAGTTCCATTATCTGTTCTGATGCGTCGAACAGGTACTTTCAGCCACAGTTGGATCATCTTAAGAAACTTGATTATGAAATCTAGAGCTTCATCTTTTGACCTTAAGAACTTAACCCATGTGAATCGTGAGTAATCATCGATAATGACGAGGATGTACTTCTTTCCATTAACACTTGCGACACGCATTGGTCCACAAAGATCCATGTGTAACAGATAGAGTTTTTCTTGATTGGTGTCTTCAGATTTAGGTTTGTGGGGTTTCTTCTTGCTCTTACCCATTGCGCATGCAGAACACAGATGGTCCTTTTCAAATTTAAGCTTAGGGAGACCTCGAACAAGACCATGTCTAGCTAAATGGTTGATTGCACCAAAGTTTAGATGAGACAAACGTCGGTGCCATAGCCACGAATTAGTCTTTGAGGCCTTTGACAAGAGACATATGGGAGAGGACGCCATCATGTCTCCAAGAGAGAGAGAGTATACAGATTGTTGCCTCGATATCCAGTCAATAAATCAACACCTTCTAAATTACGAATGAAGCAGGTGTGTTGACGAAAAGCAACCTCAAGGTTCGAATCACAAAACTGCCCAACGGAGAATAAGGTGTGTCCAAGTCCTTCCATATAGTAAACCCTTAATATCGTAACATTCACAATCTGATAATCACCATATCCCAAAATCTTTGCCACATGATCATTTCCGAATTTGACTGTACCCAAAAATTTGTTGACGAAATTGGCGAGCTGAGAGCATTCTTCGGTCATATGCTTGGAGCAGCCGGAGTCCAAATACTAGAGGACAATTTGGACGACCTGCATTCATTAAGAGAGGAAGATGGAACATCGGAAATTATGGATCCCCAAGATTTACTGGGTTCATTTTTGTTAGCAGATACAGATTGAATAACCTTAGATTTGCTAACAAGAACATTAGTTTTAGAGTTCCTAGGTTTTCGTGAATAGACCAATGTTTCAGCAGGTTTAGATGTTTCATTATCTAGAACAACTGGTTTCCTAAGGGGTGCATTTCCTACGATAGTGAAGGTCCGACTAGTAGGTCTCCAAATATATCTAATAGTTATAAACATCTTTCCTGTTGGTTTCCAAACTTTTCTCTTTGTTTGTTTCTTAGTAGATTTAGATTTTGCACGAGCATTCACATTATTGATATAATCAAGAACACACAAATCTTGATTATCAGAAAGCATGCAACCATTACACTTAACACATTTAAGTTCAGAATTAGCATTAAGCTTGGAATGCTGCACATGAGCAGTTCCTTTAGGTGCAACAACATGATCTTTATTTTTCAAACTAGATTTAACTTTCCTAGGGTGGGCTTCTACTTTATTCTTCAGAGTACTACTTTGTGTTTGCAGAATCCTATCTTTCTTTGTATTGCCCGAAGGCTGTGATCCGCTAACACCAGTAGATAGTTTTACTCCCGTAGAAGACAACATAGGTTTGTTAGAAACTAGGTTTGATGTAGAGGCCTTTTTTATGATTGCGTTTCTTAAGGATGTGACGGGCTCAGTGAATCTAACTCTTTTGACTTTATTCATTGGGGTCACAACCACTAATTGTTCTCCATAATTGTTGAGACTAGGGCAGGTTTTACTGATTTTTATAAGTAACTCCTGAATTAGTTTAGTATACTTACAGGCAGATTCTAGGGTTGGGTCTAGGGGATAATTTGCTT
>BQNB010078910.1:3777-22630 GCA_026074375.1 Tanacetum coccineum | reverse complement strand
GCAATGATAAAATATATGTGTATCTGTATCAACATATTATTCGGAAAAGAATGATACAATTTTCAAGGGGTACACGAGGAATAATATTATCTAACTTTTAGGGGGAAATTCTTTTCTATTTCCTCATGATACTCCTGGTACGCCACATTGTATTTCACTTTCGAGAAACTAGCGTTCACTTTAAATCCCACGAATATTTTTTAAATGTGTTTAGAGACAGAAAAAGGGTGCAATGAAATGAAGAAGTTGGTCAAATTTGATGAGTGTCAGGACAGTTCTTGTTTGACTCATGAAAGTCACACAGCATGGTTTTCAATTTGTAAAATAGTACGTATTTACCTGTTTTCTGATAAATAGAGTAACCTGTTATGTGCCTATGTTAAAGGAAAACAAACTACTATGAAACAAAATGCTTGTTGTTTAACTATGTCGAAAGCACTTGAAAAAGAGGATAAAACAGTCCAAATGTCAATACTTATTGTGTAGCAAAAGTCAAAGTAAACTCTCTGCTAAGAAGTAAGAACCGAGGGTGTCACTTAATTTAGAGGATGTAGATATCAGCATATAAGAGTCTGAGTCAGACTTCTAGTATACATCTATAAACTCGTGAATCTCATCCTTGACCATGCAGAAATGAGGGGTAAGAAAAGGCTCTACAAACGTACCGTTGTCGAAGGGTTACATGTTCCGGAAACTCGAATTCCTTGGGGAAAGAATGCAAATTGGAAACCTATAAAAATAGTTTCCTTAGTAACTTGTGATATAATGCCAATAAGGACTAAAGAAGAACATTATGTATCAAAGAATATACATGCCTCTCTAGGGGTAAAGTATCTTAGGCATAGATCCTCCAGTGATGTTTTGTCTCTTACCGTAGGCTGCAAATAGACAATTCGGAAGAAAGTCCGCATATATGATTGCAATAGCCCAAAAATGAAAGTCAAAGAAATCATACTAGGTAACAAGAATAAGTTGGAATGAAATATTTTTGAATCGTTGTCCTTCACTTGTCAGTGCAAATTAACCATGTTTTTAAAGACCAGAAAGGACACCATGTGTTTCAAGAATGACTAGTTTTAGTAAAATTGTACACATGTAACTGCAAAACGAACAAATAACTTGGTACCTTTCGTCAAAGAATGCAGATGATTGCTAAGGTGGTATATATTTGAATTTTCAAAAGAATGATGGTTTTCTTTTTAACAAAAAAAATTACTATGAAGTTGTAGAAATTTACCATAATGGTCGCCAAAAGGGAGCCGGTGCCCTTCACATAGCGATAATAACTCTTTGTGAAACAACAACAGCGTTGTGAATCAGGATAGACAATATCTATACCATGTTAAGGAGTAAGATTTTGCATCGAGGAGCCAAACATGGATTAAAACAATTTCAAGGTTATACGTATGTATAAGAAACAGATCGCTTAATATCAAGGATACCCATGGCACTCCCCCATCTTTCGCTCAAGCTCGAGGGAACAAAATACTGATTTAAAGAACCTTCATCTGAAAAAGTATTCTCCGTGGGGTTTCCAAATTCCAAAAATCTTTCTATGGGAAGGCATGTTCGGAGCATCTCGTCAGAAATACTTGTTTTGCCGTCAAATAACGGTTCTGGGACGCGAATAAGCTGTCCATTAAACTCGGGTTTGAAAAAAGACGACGGCTTTCTTTTTGCCTGCAAACATAAATAAAACATGCAACTAAATTAAAAATTCTAGAGATATTTCATGTATAATAAAACTGACATACCAGGCAAAAGTAACGGGGACGAGAATACGGGACACCAAACTGCAGTGGACTTAATATAAACTCCTGTGTCACGAATTGGTTTTCCTCGAGTATCTGAACCATCATTTGATGTGTATCAGATGTCTGAAACAAAACAGCACCTTAGTAAACAAACAATGTATCAGTCAATATAAAAAAATCACAACTTGAAATCAAAATCTAATTCTAAACCTCAAATCCGACAACATTCTCAACAAAGAGCATGACAGGAGGTTGCGTCAGTTGTGGTATGATTTCAAGGATTGTAAGAAACGAGGAGGCCCGTGCATCAGCAGATTGTTTCTGAAGACCTAAATAACAACTTTAGCTCGAGAATATACTAAATTCAATGTTACGATCAGAATGTAACAAACATTACCTTGTCGGGTATATGGCTGACATGGTGGAGAAAGAAGCCAAACATTAGCCCGGTAACGATCAAGATCAGCAGCAGTCAATGTCTGAATATTACCCTATATTCACCACATCCACAAAGAACAAAAATAACTATCTGCAACAATATATAACATTCTTAGGGTGTTTGAGATTGGTTATTTATTTGTTTATTTGCTTAATGTGTTTTCTCTATGCTTATAATTATTATTTTAAATTGCTTATTTACTCTTTAATCAGCAGCTTGTTAAGAAGATGCATTAAGCCGATAATAATCTAAACAGGGGATTGTTTGAGATTGCTTACTTTAAGTGCTTATCTGTTTAAAAAATAAGCAAGTGATAACCAACTTATTTTCAAATGCTTATTTTCTCCCAATAATGTAGATAAGCAGCTATACCCGGATACTCAAAACTGCTTATTAGCTTTAAGAAATAGGCAGATAATAAAATAAGCTAAAAACAAGCAATCCCAAAAAACTTGGTTGGTACCTGCATATCTGCTAATTTTAGAGTCAGAGTTTTTGTGATGCTTATATTTTTAGCTTATCGGCTTATCTCCAAGTGGAGGGGCAACTAACCAATCATTCCAAACACCGTAAAAAAACTAAGTTGTTCTAGTTATAAGCGTAAGCGTAAAAAACTAACCAATCCCAAACACCGTGTAAATAAACAAGGTAATCTTATTAGCAAATGTATAATTGTATCTTTAAATAAACAATTCTAATTTGATGACACACCTGGAATGGACGATGGGCAAAATTATGTTGATAAACATCGTTAGCTAAGTCGTTTATATCGAAAGCTTGGACCATTTTTGCATTCACTCCAGCTTCCATAGCTGAATATCTCTGTTTAATTTCACATGTCTCATATGTTATATATATATATTTATATAAAAAAACAATGAAACAAGTATATGTAAATTTTAACTGGGTTACCATGCCACCAATGCCACTGTAAAATTCCAGCAGTCGCCATGGCTGCTGTTGTTGGTCTTCCATCAGGGGATTCAAATAATTAATCTGCAGTTTTTAGGGGTTTAGACTTTGACATCACATAAACTAAACTATATGCAACTTACACTTTTTACCCATAAACATTACCTTCTTTCTAAAAGTAAATATACACTAGTAAGGTGTGCACAGTTCCATTTGAGTCGGTTTTTGGCTAAAACCGAAACATTCGGTTTTTATAGAACCCAAAAGCGAAACTGATCGTTTTTATTGATTCAGTTTTTTATCGATTTCGGTTCAGTTTTTAACCATTTATATTTGGTCGTGGTCAATTTTTACCAACTAACTTGTTATATGTATATGCAAGACAATTGGTTATTATTCTTTAATTTTGTATTAATTTAAGTTTAATAATGTTATCCCAAGTCTTTACACATACACACATATAGATGAAACGCACACACTCACAAGTCAAACACATATAGTATGATCATTGTTGAATACATATTGATATATTGTCAAGTAAGCACATATACACGTCGAGCACACGAATAAACGTTAAAACATATATGTTACAAAATCATCCATAAAATGAATATGAATTTGTAAATTTGATTCACTTACTCATTTGTTTATATCATATTAGATATATATTATTATATAATAAAATCGGTTCGGTTATTGATAAAACCCGAAATCGAACCTTGGTTTATGGAAAAGTAAAAATCGAACCATCGGTTTTTAGTTTCGGTCGGTTATTTCGGTTTGTTTTTTTGGGCTTTTGATTTGGTTTCAGTTTTTTTTATTTTCGATTTGGTTTTGGTTTTTTTGTTTTTATGCTCACCCCTAGTCATAACTAGAGCCGCAAACAAGCCAAGCTTTTATTACGCACCTTGAGCTTGAGCTTGAATAGATCGAGTCGAGCTTTAATCGAGCTCAAGCCCCATAAACCAGCTCGAAACACATAACAAGCCGAGCTCGAGCTTTTAATAGCTTGAGCTCGAGTTTTTTGATCCTTCAAGAACATATATTTTTTTTATTATAAATATGTATATAAACAATCTGAATACTAATGTGATTGCGTAAATAATTAAATATTTGTAGGCGGATTATTTAAACCCTAATTATTCCGAATGTTTTGTATTAATGTATTTGCTCTTCAATTTATCGCGTATTATCTTGAATTTATTGATAAGTTTGGCTATCGAATTTAATGTTCGTATATAAATTCAAGCTTTTCGAGTCGAGCTCATTAAAGCTCGCCAAGCTATCAAGTCAAGCTCAAACCTAACTTATAATTTTCGAGCCTAGCTCAAGCCATCTTAAGCTCGAGGTCGAATTGACTCTATTACGACCCAACTTGTTACGAATGTTTTGCATCTTAGGCTGTGTTGGTTAGTTTGATGTGTAATGTGTTTTTAAGTGTTTTTTTAAAGATGGCTTTATTAAAATAACATAGGCCATAAGGCGGTACACAAAGAAGATAACCCACATCAAACACAACCTACACAATCACTAGAAATGGCCATTTAAGCAACCTATCTAGTAAGCATACTAGAAAGAAAACCTCAAATATAAAGACACCAAAACTACAAGAGCACAACCCGCTTAATTCGAAGAATGATGCAACTTTTGATGGCGAAACCCACCAACTCGTATCATCTTCACTCTCATTTTACCTTAAAGTGACTCGACCGTCCTTCCAAATAGATAGAGGAGATGTTCGATAAACCCCATCTTTAGCCAATTTATCAGCATCCGAATTACATTCCTGATGAACATGAACAATGGAATGACTTGAGCAGCTTGATAAAAAGATGTCTACCTAGTGAAAGTAAGGTAAAAATCTCCATGGTCTCGTGATTGGAGTACGAACCCATGAAATCGCATTCAAAGAATCACTTTCAATAACGATCTTTACCGAGTTGAACTCCACCTTTTTGTTTAACATCTTGCACGCTTCTTTAATGGCCAACACTTCTGCAACATTAGAGTCCATAACACCAACTGGGATAGAGAACAAAGCAACAACAACACCCTCACTATTGCGTAATAAACCACCGATAGCCGTCAAACCCGGTTTACCCTTTGCCGAACCGTCCACATTAAATTTTAACGCTCCATCATCAGGCGGACACCATTGGGAAGGCCTTTCAACCTTACAGACATCGCCAAAACAATCTGTAATTGAGAATATATTCACAAAGAAGTCCAATAATGAATACAAGCACGCCAAAAAGAAAGCTTTAATCCAGCCCCCTTTTCTAAATTTTACTAGATCTATCATATGAGACGAAGAGACTTTCTTATTTGAAAAAACTGTGTTATTTCGAGCTTCCCAAATATGCCACAAAACAGAAAATAAGGACATTAACCAAACTTCTTTACATTTGATGTCTTTAGCCATATCAGTCCACCATACGAACAAGTCGGTTATGCTTCGAGGAATTACCAACCTGCAACCCCAACCCTCAACTAACGCCCACCAAATAGTAAGTGAAATTTTGAAATGAACAAAAAGATGATCAATTGACTCCACATTACACTTACAAAGTGGACATTCAATATGATTCTCAGAAATAACACCAATTCTTGATAACAGATCTCTAGTTGGCAACTTACCCGACAATACTTGCCAATAAAGAAGACGAGCCTTAGGCGGAGCCTTAAATTTCCAAATCGATGAAAGAAGTGGATTACCATGGTAATTCATATTTTCCACTTCATAACAAAACGATTTCGATGAAAACTTACCCGACGATTCAAAAGACCAAATCACTTTGTCATCATTGGATGCCACTAACATCATTGAATTTAAAAGTGAAGAAAATGCTTCAAACTGATCCACATCCCAATCAAATAATCTTCTCCTAAATTTAACATCCCATTTCCATTGACCGTCCTCCTAAAAGCCAAAGTTGCAACCTGGACCAGATTTGTGAATTGCCAACGCGAACATCCTTAGAAATGATACTTTTAAAATATGACCTTCCACCCAATGATCTTCCTAAAATCTTGTATCGTTCCCTCTCCCAACACAGTGCATTAACCTATTTCTAGCTACAACACCTAATGACGATTGCACATGAATTAGACCAGAGATCTTCTTCCATAACGGAGACACAAAGTATTTTCTCGGACTTGAAGGAGATAGATGATGTGTCGTGAGTGTAGGTATTTTATTTATCAAGTTTTACATTTATATTTTGCCGACTATACCTAAAAACAACACTAACGGGCAATGTACCCGATCAGATGTAGCTTTGTTGGTAAGTAGGGTGTCGATCACTAAGAGCGAGAGCGTTAATTCCTAATTCTATTAGTATTTTAGTTATTTATGTTAGTTCTAATTTATTATATTCTATGTTAAACCTAAGTTAATCTTAAACTAATGCAAAAGGGGGGTTTTCAGCCTGAGAGACTGGCACAGTTTTGGGTATCTAACCTAAAGTTTTGATGACAATTAACACACACAAGTTGAGAGACAAAAGATAAAGAAGCGATTAAGCCTACTGTAAGGGAAACGTATTAACCATGTTTAATCAAATATAATGCTAGTTTTAGTTTATAAGTGCAATGATTGTCATGTTTCATTGTTGATATATCATTCCTAGACTTAGGCGGCATTTCTTCTTAAGACCTAGATTTGGCAATTATGTCATAATTAACCAAATCCGCATAAACCTTTTCGCGGTTGCTTATAATCTATCTTAGGCGACAATAATGGTGATCTTATCGAATCCTAGCTCATCGAGACTTTACTAACTTACTTCTTAACGGCTCTTTATATACTAGTAGTCCACTTGTCCAAATCTTTACTCAAGGAATCCAAACGTCACTTATTGATCCTATGTCACCTGTTAGTCTAACTTGTTCACTAAACCATGAATGAAGACAACACGTTACTTGTGATCCTATTACTTTAGATATATAAATCGCAATATGGAGAGCTATCCCGGACTCTTAGCCTACGCTCACACAACACCAAAGTTGCAGCGCATTAAATATGTAGGACTAGACCCAGTTGAATGACAGGTCGCATACTTAAGCACATAAGCAAGTATAAATTGATAAACATAAGACAACACATAATTTACAAGATGCAATCAAAATAAACATAAACCAAACATTAAATTATCATAAATATGGCTAATACCTAAAGGTATTAGCCGATAGTCATTGTAAAATTACACACGGTTTCATATATGAACGATTAAAGTAAAGAAACGTTAACCGAACGCGTATTGGGTTGTGCGAAGATTACAAGAGTCTTCCTATGGATTGGAGCACTTTGCAGGACCTTCTTGGCTTCTTTTGTCGTCTGGAAATCGAACTTGGTGGTTAATGCATACCTAAAATCATATTTAGGGTTTGGTATTTATAGACTCTGAAAATTGGTTGATACGGCATAATGAAAAGTTTAATACGATGTATTAGAACTTACTTGGCATGGGCTCCACGAATAAAATATTTTAGAATTTTCTTGAGCTGCCTTCAATACGGCGTATTGGATTTTTGGATACGGGGTGTTGACCAATATGGAGTATTGGGTCTTCGGATACGGAGTATTGACCAATATGGAGTATTGGGTCTTCGGATACGGAGTATTGACTGTAAACGTGCTTTTCTTAATAGTTGACCAAAGTATCATATACGGCGTACCTACTGATGTGGATATGGCGTATTCTTCAAAGTTAGGCAATGGTCTTGAGTTCTTCAAAGTCTTTAAATATTGCGTATTCTTCTCGAATGATACGGCGTATTGATGTCAGAATCAGTCGACTTTCTCAAACTCTTTGTTTATGCTTCAAAACACGTCATTTTCTCCATCTTTTGCCAAATGCTTGATAATTACTGCAAATAACAAATATAGACGATTAAGTACCAATTCGTGCAATAATTATACAAAATGGGTAATAAACATGGGATAAATGATGCAATAAAATAGACGTTATTTGATGTCATCAATAAACTACACTCATTGCTTCCATACTTCGCATCAATTAGCTTTCTCCAGCACGCCTCTTTCTCGTTTCCATATCGCCATAACCATTTACATAGCAATGCTTCATTTCTAGTTCGAAGATTTCCAACACCAAGGCCTCCATTTTGCTTGCTTTTAGTGATCGTATTCCAATCTATTGTGCATAGCTTCCGTTCGCTAGGATCTTTTGCCCAGAAAAAACTTCTCCTGATTTTATCTATCTCCTCCAGAACACATGCTGGGACCTGAAATAAAGATAATAAGTATAAAGGAAGACTATTAAAAACTGAATTTATAAGCACCATTCTACCCGCTCTCGAAATGAATCTTGACTTCCATTTGACTAAACATTCTCTAAGCCTCGCGATTACAGGATCCCATAATGCTTTAAAAGAAGGATTAGCTCCGACCGGAAAACCGAGGTATTGAAAAGGAATAGAGCCAACTCAGCAGCCAAGATCGTTACCTCATGAATGAACCAAATTTTGCTCAACACCGACCCCATTAATGTGCTTTTAGAGAAGTTAATTCTTAAACCTGCTGATAGTTGAAAACATCTTAGAACTCTTTTAACACTCCAATTAACGTGTTTTTAAAGTGTTTAGATACGAGTCTTACGACGAGGTGGTTATATATGACTTGAAAATCAAGTAGCGAGCAAACTATGCTTGGCGTTACATGTAAATTGTAATTGCATTGATCTTTCAAGATGTTATGTAAGGATTGTGTTACAGTGAATGCAACCTCAATGGCTCGGGAGAGAAACTCACGAGTAGGAAAAAATCAATAAGGTCACGGCTAAAATCGTGCCTTCAATAATCATCTTGGTAGCATATTAAACCATTTTTATAGCTATTCTAAACACTTAAGATAACTCATCATAAGTTGTTAAATAAGTTTGATTTACCATGATACGCGATTAATCTTGAGATGTTCTATGATTAAATCTTGATACTGATACAAAAGAAAGGTGTATAAATATTCTATTTGACAAGGCACATCCATGATCCATCCATTTGTAAAAGCTATAAATTAATTTAGAAATTAAGTAGAAGAAGTACAATAAAGTGTAACGTTGTAGGTAGTGCATTGTAAAATATAAAACTAGAAGGGTCAAAGTATTCATTTGTGCAAAATAGAATCAAAGGGTTTCATTTTCATTCCCCAGCCTGCCAGCCTGCAATCTTTATTTCACTCCGGCAACAACGACGGCGCAACGGTGGTCATCTTCTCCGGAAACTTAAAGGTATATTTCATCTTCATTTCTTATTTATTCAGTTTCTAAGATGAGCCATTGTTATTGGTTTTTAGTGTTCATGATTATTTTATAGAATATGATATGAACAAGGAGAGTGATAACTTTGTTAAATTACCTAGTAATATAGCAGCAAATGTTTCATAAGGAAAAGTTTTAGGATGTTAAGTAAGTTATTTGGTGAATTACTTGAGTTATGGATGGATGAGCTTTTCCATCACCTGAGAGGGCGAGTATTTGACTCCGATGTACCCGTCCTAACCAAGATATCCGTTTTTGACCCTTTCCCTGGCTGAGACCTTTTGTGAGGACATTAATAATTTAACACTACTTGATCCTTCACTCTATTGAACGCTGCTTGGCAAGCTTTTCTACTTGCTTATGCAGATCAACTTCTCAGTCAATTGTCCCAACATTCGCAGGCTCTTCAGAGTCCTTATTGTGACAGTGATTGGGATAATTGTCCTTTATCTCACACATCTGTTGGCTTTGTTATATTTCTTGCTACTAGCCTTATCTCTTGGCTTTCTAAAAACCAGCCAGTTGTTTTTATCGGTCCTCTACTGAAGCTGAATGTAGGGCACTTGCTGACTTTCATCTGATATTATCCGGTTTCGAGTAATCTTGATATCACCATTCCGACACCTATTTGGATCGTTTTTCATACTGACTCTACTATAGCTTATAACCCTGTTCATCAAAGCCTCAATCTCTCCACACTGCTCATGTCAACACAGATATTAAACACCTTTCCATGTCATGTACAGCTAGAGTGGAAATTAGTTAGTCACTAGAGTCTCATTGCTTATCTTTTACGCACACATTCACTGATACTTTCTCTGGCACCTTGACATCTATAAACTCTGCTTACTGTATTACTGATTATCATACTATTGATCACCTTTTTGTACCTGCACTAATTTGCCAAAGCTTTATTGTGTGTAAACCTTTTGCTTCAACACTGAATCAATGTAGATGCTCATATTTAAATTTCGTGGAACCTTAAAGCAACCCATGTAGTGGTGTATTTTCTGGCTCTTTTTATGTCTCGTGTCTGCTTGTATGCCACATCTTTGATGTTATTCTTAATCTGCTTGCATTGTCTTGTGCTCTGCCCATGTTTTTTTTCATAGCCTCACACTAACCATGGGCAAGAGAACGTACCACGTGCAAGCCACTGTTTATATCACATGACAACAATACAAAAGTTCCAAAATGCAACAACCTTTTATGTGATGCTCTGCATTTAGAATCAGTTTAGCAAGTATGATTTTCAAGATCTTCACACGCTTCTAATTCTTGTTGCCTTTAAAAAAAAAACTATTAAACAAGGGCCCCAGTTCATTGCATCAGAACCGTGTTTTAGGGAATGTGTTCATTCTACAATGATGCATATATACATAATAGAAGTTAACAACAACTGTCTTATTCAGTAACACCAACGTTTTCCCATAGTCACATGGAACGGGGATCATTCGGGTTTGTGGTCGAGGAACGGGCTTGTGGTTCGTTAGGTACCTAGAATTCGGTTCGATAGTGGGGGGGGAGGGGGGGGGGGGGGGGGGGGGGGTAAGGTTCAATTACCTCTTTAACAAAACTATTGTCTTTATTACTTTTGGCTGACTAAATAAGTATTCAAACGAGTTATAGGAGATAGTGTTTGCTCTGATTAACGTTGATTTAGTATTTGGCATATTTTTTATTATTTGATGATATGCGTGCTTAAATTGACAGTACATGATCAGAGAGTCTTTGGAATTGTTTATTTTAAACTGCTTATCACATTAAAATAGTAAGTAGATAAGCAGTTCTGCCCAAATGCTCAAACTGCTTAAAAAAAGCAGACAGCCACTTACATAAGCAATCCCAAACCCCTCTTAGATAATGAGAGCCAGCTTTATTGCATCCTTTTTTAAACCAATTAGTAACCATGTAACCAAAACTAATTTCAACATGCCTAAACATTAGAAACTGCAATTATCGGATAATTACCCATAGTATAGGATCATTTTATGTATTCGCGTACTACACCAGCGATATCGTTATGCATAATAATCTGACTATATGATGCCTTTTCATGATAGTTCAAATCAAGTTCTCACTTTAGAGGTTACTTGATTCTGTTTTAAGATGATACTTATCAACCCCTTAGAATAAAAAAAAAATAATAAATAAATAAATAAACTTGATTCTGGAATTCAACATCCAAGAATCTGTCACATGAATGGAACAACATCAAGATTACACTCGTTTGTACATGTTACTAATTTTATAATGTGTTTTCGATATCTTTACTATCATTTTCTTTGCATTTTTCCCTGTTCTTAACTGATATGATTTTCGCTTAGCTAAATCATGGAAGCTCAATTCTTTCGGTTTCTCAAGATAGTTGGTGTTGGTTTCAAAGCTAGAGCAGAATCAGAAGGGCGTTTATTGTTTTTAAAGCTGGGGTACAGTCACGAGGTGGAACTAACGGTGCCTCCTGCTGTTAGAGTCTTTTGTTTCAAACCCAACATCGTTTGTTGCACCGGAATAGACAAGCAAAGGGTGCACCAGTTTGCTGCTGCGGTACGTAGTTGTAAGCCCCCTGAGCCCTACAAAGGCAAAGGTATCATGTACGTCGATGAGGTTATTAAGAAAAAGCAGGGCAAGAAGTCAAAATAAGATCCTGTCGTCTTTTGGTTTCTGTTTTGGTTAGATTTGCATTCTAAGTGATGGATTGTATTAATTTGTATGTACCTCTGAGATTAACTTTTCGAATCCATGGTACATGTTATTCTATTGCAGTGTGAATAGAAAACACGCCATGAATTATAAAGCCAAAATATTAGAAAAACTGTAAGAATAATGGTACGTTTAAAGTTTTGAGCTTCAGGATAAGATTGGAGGTTGAATCATATTTTCTGCACTGCTGTTAGATACTAACTACACAAGAATTGTGATATTTTTTGTGTGTGGTTTTTAAGGTGTTTGGATATGTCGGATATAAACAAGTTTTTAACATTGCATACATGTAACTTCTTTGAAACGATCCATTTTGCCCGACATATTTCAACAATGAACAGTGAGTATCTCAAAGGAGATCAGGTCTGTTTTGTAAGGTGTGGTGTGTTTGGTCATAAATCAAGGTTTTACATTTAGATAACACTCGAGCACTTAAGAATCTTGATAACTTTTACTTTCTTCGAGCTTATAATGCATGAACCAACTCTTTTACTTTGCAACATTTTACTATGTTAATGTATCTTTTCTATGAACATAGCCTAATTAGCAAGTATCACTGAATCGGACATGATCATTGAAGTCCGGTGATACATAAACTGTCAAGGACCAGGTGAGAACCAAAAAACCAAACTGTTTTGATACTCGGCGAGACCATATACAACCTATGGTAGTCATGTGAATGCCACATAAGTATAGAATGACAAGGCATAAACTTTTATGTTTTTCATATTAGAACAAAATTTGCAACCTTGATATAAAATTTGGAACACTTTCAGTTTACGCACACAAATGAAAAAAAGTCGTTATTTAATGATCTAAACCACCTTCTTAGTTAATAGCTATGTGCCTAATACTTAAACCCATTTGATGTGACTTAAACATTTTCTCTTCTGCATAGTGACTTTTGATTTTGCTTAGTTTAGAACCAAATCTTACACAACTTCACAAGATATACACACTCACAAGATCTACACTATCGGATCTACACAATATCCGAATCACACAAATACACAAGATAAATACAATAGAGTTTTGGTACTTAGAAGAAGAGAGGAGAGATCACTAATTAACACTTCGTTTCTTGACGAATACGAGTGTTCTTCTCTTGCACTTTGAATGAGAGAGAAGAGATGAGAAGAAAATTAGATCACTTGAAACAAGATCTAAGTATGTTAGTGATCAAGAGTTTTAGTGAGAGAAAGAAGGTTTAGAGAGAGAAAGAAAAGACTGAAAAATTTCGTGCAAAGAGGAATTGTTTTTCTGCTGGGAATGGAGCAGTATTTATAGGCAGGGAATCCCAACGGCTCTCTGGGGGCGGTCCCTTATATATAAGGGGGCCGCCAGGCCTATAAGGGGGCCGCCGCCTAGACTTCGCTCCATTTTTTTGTCTTTTGTGAGAAGGTTGTAGGGAGTAGAAGCTTTCCATTTTGGAGGGAAAATTTGAATTCAATTTAAGTTTTAATAAAAACTTTTTATTTTAATTAGAAAATATTTTGTAAAAGTATTTTTGAGAAAATACTTTTGTAGAATTAAAAGTGAGGATTAAGAGAAAATATTTTCTTGATCACTAATCATGCTTAATTATTTTGTTTGTCCATACCTTAAGTGATCACTAATCTTAGAAATGAAATTTTACATTTAATAATTTGTAAACGTTTATTTTTATTGTAAACGTTTTTACATTTTGTTATTATCAAAACGTTGAGAGGTCGAAAAATATAAATAACGTTTTTAGGCATTATTTGTATTAACAATCTCCCCTTTTTGATGATGACAAAATATAAACTCATTTTAAATAAAATTAAAGATGTCAAATTATTAATGAGTTATGTTCCATTTCTCCCCCTTTTTGTCGAATTCAAAAAGAATGATCGTCGAGTTGTTGAAGGAAGAAAGAAATCGACGATATCAAGACTCCCCCTTGATGTATGCTCCCCCTTGTTCGGGGCACCAAGGGATCGATCTTACAAAAATTGTTTTGCTACAAAACAAAGTTAGAAGTACAAGTGCAAGACAAATATCTTTCCCAAGTTAACACATTGGTATGTGTTTAATTACACATACCTTTTACCTTTAAAAACAAGTTAAATTAACCAAAAACGGACTTAAAATGCCAAAAATATGCTTGTTTTGCTAATTGTGTTGTGCAGGAACGGATATCTAAGAAAAGGACGAAAAACGAAGCCAAAACGACAAAACCGGACACGGAATGGAAAAGCGTGGAAAAGACAAAGTCAAGACAAAAGCCCAAGTCTGAAAAAGTCAACCCCGACAAATCCAAAGTCAAAAAGTGAAGAAAAATAAGTTTAGGGGCCAAAATTGCCAAGTCCCTAACTTATTTAATGAAGGAAATAGAGAAGATGCTTGTGAGGGACCCAATCTGCCAATACACCAAAGATATACCACATGGGCCATTTCTGCCAACACTCAAAAGTCATATACCAAAAGGACTTAACTTGCAATACACTAAATAACACTTAGGGGGTGTTTCTGCCAAAATTCCAAACGTTTATAAACACAAAAAAATTGCAAGGACACCTATATACTTGGAGGGCCATTTGTGACAAACCTCCAAACCCTCACCCCGTTTTTAAAAGTACTGTACATCTCTCCCACAAGTTTCCCGCCAAACTCATAAACCCCACATCCTGTCCCTTTCCAACCTCGTTGACCTCCCCATGTCCCTCCAAACCCATCACTCTCCCTCACCCCCACCCAACTTGGTCAATGAACGACGCTG
The DNA here is from genome assembly GCA_026074375.1 of Tanacetum coccineum. Lineage (NCBI taxonomy): Eukaryota > Viridiplantae > Streptophyta > Magnoliopsida > Asterales > Asteraceae > Tanacetum > Tanacetum coccineum. The sequence continues at coordinate 7,807 of BQNB010078910.1, read as the reverse complement.
GCAATCCTGTGGAATACCATTGGCCAATGATAATGAAGAGTTGAGATCAATTTGTGTGGGCAGCAAGCATAACCAAGGGCCAGGATTAGATTTGTGTTTCTACTCTCACAACAAACACAAGACTGTTTTGTCTCTACAAAGAAGCACACGAGGGCAAGACCAAACCCTAGCTTATTTTGCTATAAAATCTTTTGTAAGCCCTTGAGGCAAAGAAGTTAGTTTTTTTAGTGTGTAGTTTTTAGAGCTGAGTTTTAGTTTTTTTACTTTTATGTACTTGTACTTTTTTTTCAATGAAAATTCAGTTTACCTCTTAAATTGTGTTCCAAGTTCTTGTTTCCTTTAAGCTCGCTTCTAAGTTCTTATATAATCCCTTTATAATCTGTTTTAAAACTTTGATACAAAAATTTAAGGAAAATTAAAAAGGAAAAAGTTACTGTTTGATAGCAAATGGATGAATGGGCAAAAATGGATGGCTCATTGGGTTCTTAGTTAAGCTTATTTATAAGCTAAGGGTAGGTTAGAGCTTATTTAGGTTTCACATAATCCTGTTTTGAGCAAGGATCAAGGTATACTCCTTTTTAAATTTTTGCTTTAAAGTTACTGTAGCACAGCTTATTTTTAGCTTATGTATGTCTTATTGTGCTTATTTGCTTTTGTTTTTTTACCTTTTAGTGCTTAACTATGCTTGCTTAATACTTGTCTTCAAAAGTTTGAGCTTAAACTAGTCTTTATAGTTTTAAAATCCGTTTTTAAAATTATAAAGGGGTGTTTGGGTTAAGCCCAAAATGGGTCAAAATGGCAAGGTTATGGGTTGGTGTCACTTGGCCAAAATTTATTTCTTGGCTTAAGTCATTAACTATAGTAAAGACTGAATTCCAAAAAGTTTAATAAGGTCCAAAAAGTGTTTTTACAAAATTTTCCTAATATCTCTCAAGTCTGTTGAATTAAGAGGTTTCAAAGTGCTTATTTGCCTTAAGTTTTAAAAACCTGAAGTTGTAGTCTAGAATTATGTCATTTGTGTGTGCAAGAACCAACTAGCCAAAGCCTTAGGAGTTCCTTGTGTTTTGTACAAATTCTGTCAACAATTTTTTTTGTGTTTCAAAAGTCAAAAATGCCATTTTCAATTGCAAAAACCAGAAAATGGAATTTTGAATATAATCTCTTTTTAAGCCCCTTTTAATCTGTTTACACTTTATTTTTCATTTTGAGCTTATTTGACAGCTTATTTGACAGCTTATTTTAAGCTGTCAAATTAAGCCCATTTTTTTTGGGTACATTTGGATTCCATGGAAAGCCCACTTCTTTAGCTTATTAGTTAGTGTCCACTCAAGCTATTGGCTTTCATGGAAAGCCAATAAGCTCTTTTATAACCTCCCTTTGTTTCAGACCTTAGGACCCCCTTTTTGTTGCTTATTTTTAAGCCCAAAATGTGTCCCTAGGTTTTCTTTCTTTCAGCATCATAGCTTATAGCTTATTTGAATTTTAGCTTTTCTGTCTGTTTTATCTAGCTTATTTGTATGCATAGGGCTTATTTAGGTTAGGTTAGCTAGTTCCTTTTATTTATCTTCAGTTTCACCAGCTTATTAGTTTCTTAAGCTCTTGTTAGCTTTGCTTAAGTCCATGTGCCCTTAAGCTTAGTTAAGCATACTGTTGATTTGATTTAGTTTTTTTAGCTTATTTAGTTGTTAGACTTTTAATTCATAAGTGCTTATTAGGTTAAGTTAGATAATCCTTTTCAGCTTATTTGTTCAAATGATAGCTTATTAGTCCAAAAAGCCATAAAGAAAAAAAGCCATTTTTGCCTTAGCTCAATTTGAGCAAACTGCCAACAAAAAGCCCTCTTTTCAGCTTATTTTTAGCTTTTCTCAAAAAGTTGTAGTAATGAAAAATGATAAGCTTCATGTGCTTATCAAGTTTGTGTAAAAAGTTTTTCTAAAAAAAAAAGAGGAGATAAGGGGAAACCCGGGTGAGCAAGACTCGAACCCGGGTCTCAACCCTCAATACACCTCTTTTATATAACCTCTCTTACCGCTGTGCCCTTGGGTCTTTTCTGTTAGACCCTTGGGCACCTTGGTATTTAAGGGTGTTTTTGCCCATTTAGCTATAAGCTCGTTTGAGCTTATTTTCAGCTTATTCATAAGCTGAATTTTGGGTTTCTTATTTTTCTTAGGTAGGTTTTAGGGTAAAGTAATTTTAGTAATTTTTTCAGAATTTTTAAAAATAGTTTAGTATTTTTTATAATTTAATTTCGTTAAAAGTTTTAAAAATTCATAAAAAATACAAAAATTATCAAAAAAATATTTTTCTTTTTTAGGAAATTTTCTTTGGTCATATTTTACGTAGGAAAAATAGAAAAACTTTCGTAGGGTTAATTTTGCAAACTTTTGATTTTTAAAGAACGGGTCTCGGGTACGGTTCTTGTCTTGACTCGTTTTTGGGTCAAACGACCTCCGTTTTCAGTCTAGTTTTTTTTAAACTTCGTTATTTGTCATTTAGAATCTATTTTAGCTTTTAAATTTGTTTTAGGGTTTAATTTGCAAAATTTAGGTTTTTGACCCTCGTTTTTCGTACCCGTTTTAGGATTTAAGTTATTTAGCTTTCATTTTTAGGTTTTTCTCAATTGTTTTTGCTTGTTATTGATTAATTTAGATTTTTACACTCTCAAATCATTAATCTCATTCAAACTCCAATTTTCCGACTGTATCGATTCTCAAGCACAGCCTCGTTGGGGATAAACGACCCGGGGATATTCTATACTACTTCCCGGTTTCATTGATTGTTTTTAGATTATACTTATTATATATATTTTATTATATATCATATATATAAGAAGTGTTAGTTTAGCACCAATCAAATTTTTGGCGCCGCTGCCGGGGAGGCTGTGAAACCGATTATCGTTACGTTTGACCAGTTGTGTTTGAATCTGTGAATATTATCATATAAAAAAAAAAAAAAAAAAAACCAAAAAGATAAAAACATTGTCTTTAATTATAAATAAAATTCACAAATTGGTAAAAATACCAAAATATAATATTCTCAATTGAGATGTTTTCATAATAACCTCCGGTGAACTTTTTGGTTCCCAACTCGAACAAAAGATTTAAAAACTTGCCTTTTGTATCACTTGCGAGGTACGGTTCACCTTTTAAAAGATAAACAAACTCTAAGAGGGGTATAAGGCGGGTTGTTCCTAGGAACTACGACCCTAAAGGAAAAAGGTTTTTAATAGCTTCGCGCTTTCCTATTCCTCCGCTCCTTTGTGCGTTTTTCTTTTCGAAGAGTTACCGAGAAGCTTGTCGATTATTAGGTTTAAGTTGTCTTTATCGTTGTCCGTTATTAAAATAAATTGTGAATTTACTTTTGATAAACCAAAAAGAACAAAAAAATTAGTGTAAATTTTCTTTCTTAGTGTATGCACACTCGTTCCCAATCTCGTAATCTTCATAATCAACAACACCAGGCCCCACCACCTGTTGTTGAACCACTTAATCTTGAAGAACCAATTGAAAATCCAGCTCCTCCCCTAGCTCCGATGGATGATACCCGGACTATGGCTCAATTGCTCGAAGCACCCACCGCGGGTTACGAGGATGCCATCGTTGTGCCCGAAATCACCGCGGACAACTTTGAGCTTAAGCACGGTCTGCTTAACCTCGTTCAAAACAAGCAATTCTTTGGACATGACAAAGAAGATCCCCTCATGCCCACATCCGATATTTTAACAAGATCACTTCTACGATGAAGTTCCCGAACGTCCCAAGTACGTCGGTAAAGCTTATGCTTTTCCCATTTTCCCTCGAAGGTGCAGCCCGAAATCGATTCAAACATGGGATGATCTTGTTTCAAAATTCATCAACAAATTTTTCCCTCCTTCTAAAACCACAAATCTTCGAAATGAAATCACGAGATTTGTAGCACAATCACATGTGATTTCATAAAATCACATGTGATTTTTTCAGACGTAACTAAAAAAAATCGATTTCATATACTTTTGACGACCTTTTAGTGTTAAAATTTCCGCCAAAAAAAT
>BQNB010078909.1:0-30408 GCA_026074375.1 Tanacetum coccineum | reverse complement strand
AATCATCTATGGAATGTTGTTTGTGAGATCGAGCAAGAGAGAGGTTCTGGAGGATGAAGGTCAGAAGAGTTTTTATTAAGGGTTTCACTTTGGAAAGTGTGTTTAAAAGAAAATTAGTGGAGGTATATGACTCGGACTCGGACTCGGACTCGGACTGGGGAATGAATTGTTTGGAGATTTTGTTTCCAATTTTTCGTTTTAAGCCTTCAGTTTATTTATAAATTCCTTCCTTTTTTTAAAAGTTTTTTTATTATACTTCTGACACGTAAAAGTTTTACATAATTTTTCTAGGAAAAAAGTATGAAAACGAATTTGTATGAATTTAGTGTCAACTAAGGAAATATTTGGTTTTTTTTAATAAAAAATACTCAATCTTTTTTTTAAATACGAAAATCCCCACTTTACGTTTTCTTTTACTGGATAAAAGATTTGAAGGGCAACAAAAGCCTTCCACCAAAATACCAAATTCAATGGCGAAGCCTTTCTTAAAACAAAAGAAACAAAGACTTCAAAAAACAGTCAGTTAGGCTGCTTTTATCGGTAAAGTGAGAGTCTCATAATTCGTCCAGTGAATGTGTCACTCAACGGTGAGCCCACTAAACCCTCAACCAGTCCGCGACATAAGGTAGAATTTTAGCTCATGAGGTAAGCAATACACTTTTTGGGCATTTTGAAAATGTGGACCCCACTATTACATTTATAAAAAAAATTCCTTTGCTACCATTTTATTTACCGATTTATACCCTCAAACTTCAACATTTTTAAAAACAACTTCAAATTATATACTCTCTCCTCTCATTGTCATTTTTACTAACAAAATGTGTCAAGAAAATACTCCCCGCAACACACACCGTCAAATTATATACTCTCACCTCTATGTAGTGTTTACGTTTTTAATTCCGTACGTTTACGTTTTTAATTATTTTGGTAACATTTTTAATTTATGAATAATTAAACTTTTAGTTTTTAATAAAAAATGTATTGTCCGGGAGGGTTCCGGTGACTGGTAAGTGTGAAAGGTGAGAGGTAGTGAGGGTAAAAAGTATGAGAGAGAAAGTTGATTTGGCGTTGATGTGTTCGATGAAGGTGTGTTTTTTTTGGTGACTCATAAGAGTAGCTTTATCAATTACTATTTGTATCATGAAAGACAAAAACACCATTTTTAAGAACAATAAAATCCAGTAATATAGTCAGCAAGAATTAAAAAAACACCCTTTAATTTTAGGGTGAAGGGTTTTTCTTCGCCACATTAGCTTCATATTACCACGTTATTACTTTTTCCCACTCTTCCTCATATTGCCCCCAACTCCCGTAACACCTTCTATCGTTTCCCTTTAAATTTTTTTTATCATTGACAGCCATGATTTTCTCAAAAAATATGTCATGACTTAACTTTCTACCAATAAGTATCCCCTCGTTTCTGAGCATTTCTTCATAGGATTCCCCAAGCGATGTCATCTTCTTCATTTATCCACTCTGCGCCGAAAGTCCGTGGGTAAAGGGGAGTGAAAAACTATACTTTTTGCCACTAAACCGTATTACTAAACTGTATTACTATTACTATCGCTATTTTACTATCGCTATCGCTATCTCTATCGCTATCACTATCACTATCGTTATCGCTATCCCTATTCCTATTACACGTGCTCCATTGTCTTGAGTCACAGAGAACTTTCGGATTCGCTTCAGTAAGGTCACCGGATCATTCTCTAATTCCTCAAGCGAAGAAAATGGAAAAGGTATGAAAGAGGGGAAAGAGGGAAGTTGTGGGATCGGAAAGGACGAATAGAAGATTGAAGAAAGGGGGGAAACGTAAGGAGGTTAAGAAAGTGTGGAAGTGGATGAGGAGTGTTAAAATTGGAAAGAGTTAGTGTTAAAGTGAAATTGGGAGGACAGAATGGGAGAAAAGAAGAAAGGAAAGGAGATAGGGGAGAGAGAAGGAAGGAAAAAGGGGGGAAAAGGGAGAAAAAGGAGGGATGAGAAAAATGCCGAGAAGAAAGGAAATGGGAGAGAAAGTATGAGGAGGGAAAGAAGGAAAAGGGGAAAGAGAATGGGGGAAGAAGGGGGGGAAAGATAGGAAGGAGAAAGAGAAAAAGGAGGGGAAATAGGGAAGAAGGGAAGAGAAAGGGGGAGGAACGAGGAAGGAGAAAAGAGGAAGGCGAGAGGAGAAGAAGGGGGGAGAGAAAAGGTGAGGAGGAATGAGGAAGAGAGGGGAGGATGGAAAGGAAGAGTGGGAGGGTGGAAGAAAGAGGAAGTTGAGAGAAGGAAAGAAGAGGAAAAAGAAAGAAGAAGAAAGGAGGAGGAAGGAACGGGAGGAAAAAGAACGGGGAGAAAGGGGGGGATAGGGGGGGAAGGGAAAAGAAGAGAAGGGGGGAGGGAAAAAGAAGAGGAGGAAAGGAGGGGAAAGGGAAAAGTGGGCAGAAGTGGAGAGGGACGAGAAAAGGGGGAAAGGGAAAAGAGGAGAAAGGGAGAGTGAGGGGGAGAGGAAAAAAAAAAAGAGGAAGAGAGGGGAGAAGAGGGAGAAAAGAAGAGAGAGGGGGGGGAAAGGAGAACGGGGGAGAAAGGGGAAGAGGAGGGGAGGGATAAGGGAAGAGAAAGGGGAAAGGGGAGGAAGGAAAGGGGGTGAGAGAGTTCGAGACAAGAATGAGGGAGGGAGAATAAGGGTGGGGAGGGAGGAGGGGAGAAAGGGGGAAGAAAGGAGGGGAAAGGGCAGGGGATGGGAAATGGGATGGGAAAGGGGGAGAAAGGGAGGGAAAGAGAAGGAGAAAGGGGGGGGGAGAAGCGGGGTGGTGGTGGGGGGTGGGAAGAAAACAACTGGGGAAAACAGAGGAAGGGGAGTTCGGAAAAGGGAAAGGGGGCATGAAGGGGATGAAGGGGAAAACTTGAGGAAGGGGGGGAAAGAAGGAAGGAAGGGGAGGGGGGAAAGGAAAGAGGAGTGAGGGAGGGGGGGAGAAGGGAGAGAGAAGGGGGGAGGAAGGGGAAAGAAGAAGAGAAGAAAGAGAGTGAAAAGGGGATAAGGGAAAGAAAGAAAAGAGGGGGGGGAAAGGTGAGAAGAGAAAATGGAAAAAGGGGGGCAGTGGGGGGGAGAAGGCGCTATCCCTATCGCTATCTATATCCCTATTCCTATTACACATGCTTCATTTTCTTGAGTCACGTAGAACTTTCGGATTCTCTTCGGTAAGGTCACCAGATCATTCTCTAATTCCCCAAGCGAAGAAAATGAAAAAGGAAGAAAACCATATCCAATGTTTGTACACGTAGCCTTATACTTGACCTGTTCCCGATGTGCCGCATCGATCATCGCACGACGGGCACAAAATCAACCATCCCATTCTGCGTCAAAGGTGAGAACCTTGTTAAATCCGCACACACATCAAGTCCTCCGTCCTACGAATAGAGTAACATATCCGCATGACGTATAGGTTTGTCACACCCTCCACCAAGACCGATATCAACTTCTTTTCCTAAAGAAATCCCCGACCAAAAACATATGTCGACCATGGTATCATGCACAACGTTATGCCGATGCTTAATACCAATAATATCGGCCTACGATACAGCATGGTCTCTATAAAAATCCCCCGTAAAGACTTTGGAGCAAGCTGAGCACGGCTTCGAAACAAAAAATAGGAGGACACCTAATCGATAGCATAACACACAACGGTAAGTCTTACCATTCATAGTTTGTCCCAACCCATAAATCGAAACCACCCTAAGCCAATCAGAAGTGTGATCCTCTATTTGAGATTGCCACAAGCCATATGTCGAGAAGATACAGAAAAAGTGGATTCTGCAGTTTGAGTAACACGTGTGAAATATATGTCCGCTAGTTTCTTCATGAGTTTGAGGCAACGATCTCACTTGTATTACTCAAAAGGTCAGTCTTCATTTTCGTATTAAACACACACAAGACATCATTAAAAGCAGGCCCAGAAGCTACAATACCGGAATGTCGAAGCAAATTTGTTGTTGTTGTTGTTATACGTTTTTATACATTTTCATCATTTTTTGTAATTATCATACGTTACGTCTGCTTACGTACGTTTTATACGTTTTTATTCAGTTTTGTGCGTCGTTGTACAATTTCGTACAAAAACTGATTAAAATGTAGGAAAACGTGAGAAAATGTACAAAATGTAAGAAAGCGTATAAAAAAGTACAAAAGCGGACAAACACGTACGAAAACATATGCAAGCAAAAGCAAAACTAAAATATGTTCTTATGAAGCTTTTTTCGGTTATTTGACACTTTTGTTTGCTAAACCACATATGTTTCATTAGTATCCAACTTTCTATTTTACGTACAGTTGTGTAAAATAATGTGGTTTTTATAACGTCCAACTTCGTAATACACAAGTTATTATATACTTGTGTGACATCTCTTTTAAATACCCATGAATCTTCTTTTAGCTAGTACATCACTATAGTTCAGTTAAAATTCAAGTGTTAAAGTATGTATTCATGATGCAGTTCTGCCTTCACCATATGTTAAGAATCTATAAAGTGTTGGTCACAACACGACTATTACCTTGTAATGTTGTGTTTTGTAGTTTACGTTTATATTTATCTTATATCACACATCGCCCTAAAACGCTAACATGTAAGCACTCATTCTCCTATAAAATGATGTGCAAGGGTAAGATGTAGAGTGGTGAATGTTTTAATATTGATAATAAAGCTTTGCTTTAATCGAGTTCCCCACTGGAATTATCGATCCAATTGTTCTTTTAATTTGTATGTTGTTCGTCCGTTAAGATCCGCATCATTTGGTATCAGAGCTTTGGTACTAATGGTCAAACGGAATCATAGAGGACATCTAATTCGTAGATTCGCCGGACGAGGCAACGAACCAGATTCACGTGACGTGAAGATTGCAAGCCTCAAGCAACAGATTCAAGAACTCGAGTGCCGACAGGAGAAGGCCATATCTGAACGTGCATGGGAAACCCTAAATAAGGAAAGTCCATTTTCGTATGTTTTTGATCGTGGAAATCACCGTGGAGGCGTTCGTAAGGAAACCTTATGTAGGCTTAGGTGTTCGTCCGTTAAGATCCGCATCATTTGGTATCAGATCTTTGGCACTAATGGTCGAACAGAATCATAGAGGACATCAAATTCGTAGATTCATCAGACGAGGCAACAAACCAGATTCACATGACGTGAAGATTGCAAGCCTCAAGCAACAGATTCAAGAACTCGAGCGTCGACAGGAGAGGGACATATCTAAACGTGCATGGGAAACCCAAAACAGGGAAAATCAATTTTTGTTTGTTTCTGATCGTGAAAATCACCGTGGAGGCGTTCGGAAGTAAACCTTATGTAGGCTTGGATTATGTGTTGAGATAACTGAGTGCGTTGGTAAGGTCCCTTAAAACTATCATGATTCTTTATGTAGTATTGGGATGAGAGTTTTGAGTCCTGGGGGAAGCATTTAGGGATGGCTGGCGGGTGGGGGAGTTTTTCAATGCATATTTTTTTCGTGGGGTGTTTGCTTAGTGCGTTCGGATCAGGCTTCAAGATTACATGGGTTTCAATGGTGACCACCATAATAACTCTTTGTCTGACAAAAAAATCAAATTAAGTTGCTATTATCTGGGATATAGGAGATGAGGATGAGGTGTATACTTTATTTTGTTGATCAATTATCCAATTCTGTAGTGGATAAATATAATGTGTTATTTTCGGGTGGTTTGGGGGGTGAGGGGAGATAGGAGAAGTGGGGGGGGGGCGGGGCGAGAGGTATGGGGTGGTGGGGGGTGGTGGTAGGTCGGGGAGTTATACTGCATGGGAGTGAGCGCTTGCTGTGTTACGTGGTGTGGGGGTTACTCTCGATGGGGTGGAGAGGGGCGTCGACGGGGGGACGAATGAAGATATCTCATGTGTGCGGGGGAGGAGACATTTTGTAAAGCGACAGAGGTGCGTGGTTCAGACGGTGTGGGGTTGTGTTGCTTAATCTCTTAAGTTTTCTTTTGTTTTCTTTTTCTTTTGTCTTACTGTTTGAAGACATTCTTTGACTGTCTCTTTTATTCTTGGGTGTAAAAGAAGAATCGATGCCAGTTTATGATACCGATATTGAAGATGTCATTGAGGAGGAAGAAGGATTTGTTAGGAAAGGAGGATTTGGTGGGGAAAAAACATCGAAGACGTTGTAGTTGTGACTAATGCTCTTTGCTCTTCAATGATCCAAACTACTTTAAGTGTTGATTTTGAGGAAGACATCAATACAAAATCACATGAGTTAGTGTGGTTTGGAAAAAGTATTATTATCTAGGTTAGCAAAAGTTGGTTCAAATTTTTGATTGGTAAAAAATATCAAGAAGGGTATTTGAAAGTTGCACCTATGGTCGATGAGTTGGGTTTTAAGACTATTAAGGTTCGAGGTCGAGTCATTATAAAGAAAGAGAATTGGATGCAGGAGATACAAATGTGGATGCTACGCGTACAAGGGACGAGTGAGGCAAACTCAAGGTCGGTTTTTTTTCAAGTAGGGGAGGATGATGCAGTTCTTCCTTCATGATATGTTAGGAATCTATAAAGTGTTGGTCACTCACGGCTATTTACCTTGTAATGTCATGTTTTGTAGTTTACGTTTATATTTATATTATATCTCACATCGCCCTAGATGGCTAACACGTAAGCACTCCTTATCCTATAAAAGGATGTTCAAATGTATGATGTAGGGAGGTTAATGTTTTGATGTTGATAATATAACTTTGCTTTAATCGAGTTCCCCATTGGAATTATCGATCCAATTGTTCTTTTAATTCGTATGTTGTTCGACCGGTAATATCCGCATCGTTTGGTATCATAGCTAGGTTTATATGTTAGGAATCTATAAAGTGTTGGTCACAACACGGCTATTTACATTGTAATGTCGTGTTTCATAGTTTACGTTTATATTTATCTTATATCCCACATCGCCCTACAAGGCTAACATGTAAGCACTCCTTCCCCTATAAAAGGATGTGCAAGGGTATGATGTAGAGAGGTGAATGTTTCAAATTTTCAGTCAAACGTCATAGAGCAATTAAGTTCCTACTAGAATTATCGATCCAATTATTCTTTTAATTTGTATGTTGTTCGGCCGTTATGACCTGCATCAATTCATGTATCAAATTTTCAGTCAAACGTCATAGAGCAATTACACTACATGGTAGAAAAGATAAAACGGAGCACGAAATCAAGTTGTATTCAAGAAATTTTGATACTCCGTCAAGCTCCTCTTGGTTCAACACGAGCTTATGCTTCTTTTCTGTAGGAACACCTTCCTTTCGGTATATCTTCGCAATCAACTCGCATTGTATTTGTGCAGAACACCTTCCCTTTGGTGTATCTACATGAACGCCTTCCTTTCGGACTTTCATTACTCTCGTCTTTCCACTCAACATCTTAACCAATACTTAAATCTTATGCCTGGGCCCGAGCCCATTGCAGAACCGAGACCCAAGAGAACCACATCCATGCCCGTATGACATAACGATTATGTCATATAATAATTATCTTTATTTATTACGTTTGTCTAGGAAAGTATCATATCTTAGGAAAGTGTCATTATCATAGGAAAAGTCTTGTATTTGACTTTGACTTTATTCGGTATAAATATATCGAACCATTCATGAAATAAATAAATCAAGTTAAAGATCAAAACAATTCTCTTCACTTCTCTATTTCTTAAGGAGCTCGCACACGCTAAAAGTTGTGCTAATTTATCCATACTTCTTCTTCTCTTTTTTTAAAGAGCAAGCACCCGCTAAAAGTGGTGCTAATCCTGATGCTATCCGCAAGGGTCATATCAACTGGTGCTTTCATTGAGAGCTCTCGTTGAGAGGGCTTCTGATTTAGGGTACCAAAAAAACTGTTCACGAGGTACTGTTTACAGGAGTTACTGTTCATCGGCACTAAAAACAATTTTTTTGTTTTTCGACGCGTTTCAAAAAGCAGATGGTGGCGTTGCAAGCCGAGTTACAGGCGACTAAAGGGTTAATTCAGGCCGGGCATTATGGCGGTGGTGGTGAGATTGCGTCACCAATTCCACACTCCATGAGGCTCGATGTGCCTAAGTTTTCGAGTACCGATCCGGATCGTTGGATTTTTTCCATCACCGAGTACTTCATACTTTTATCTACTCCGGTGGATCAACGATTACGTGCGGTTGGTTTTAATCTTGAGGTTCGGCAGAATGGTTCCGGTGGATGACGCGTAGTAATTTGATCACAACTTGGGACGGATTCTTGGAGAGTGTACGAAACCGTTTTGGGCCGTGTAAGTATGAAGATCCGCAAGGAGCGATATCGAATTTATTGCAAAAAGGGACGGTTACGCAATATCAAGGTGCATTGGAAAAGTTAATGTATCGGGCAACTGATATATCTGCGGGTTTACTTATCTCTTTTTATGTGTCGGGGCTTAAACCCTCATTGCAACGTAAGCTGTTGGTCGAAAAACTAACATCTTTTGGTGATGCTTATTCATTATCGAGGGTTACGGAAGCACGTTTGGAGGATCAAGGGGTGAACCCACCAACTAGTAGATCGGCAGTTGCCAGTGGATCACAAACCTTGACAAAGACAACACCGCGTTTTACCGCAATGCGACTCGAAAACCCTAAACCACCTTTGTTATCCACACTTGTTAAGGTGGGGAATAATTCAGGGGCAGCACTACTTCCTATTAAGAGGATATCTCCATCCTAGCGACAAGATCATCTTAGTGAGGGCTTGTGCTTTAATTGGGATGATAAATGGGTACGCGAACATAAGTGTCCGGGCAAATTTTTGTTGTTAATGGCGGACGAGGACAAAGTTATAGAGCAGTCGGGAGATGAAGAGCTGGATGATGCTATGGAAAGTGGTGATATCTCGATCTTGAATTCATTGGTCGGCCATGGTAGTCCACAGTCGTTGCAATTGTGGGGCACGTTAGGATCAGGAAGGGTGCACATTCTTATCGATAATGGAAGTACTCATAATTTTGTGCAGCCAGGGGTAGTGGAACGCATGCATTTACCAATCACAGGTACAAAAACCTTTAAAGTTTACATTGGTAGTGGTGAAACTCTTTTGTGTGAAAATATGTGTGCCCAAGTTACAATAGACATTCAAGGGTTGCGTATGGATGTGGATTTGTATGTACTTCCTAGGAAGGGTCCAGATATAGTATTGAGTATACAATGGTTGCAAAAACTTGGAAAAGTGACTCAAGATTATTCGATGCAAACAATGGAGTTTACATGGTTAGATCAAGGCGAGGTGTTGGAGGGTTTCCAACGTGAGCAAGGATTGCTACTGTTTCGAGGTCGGTACTTCACTGGAACCTAGTCTAAGTTGAAAGAAGTTTTATTATCCGAGTTTCATGACACGCCAAGTTCAGGCCATGGGGGTTCAAAGAAAAATATGGGGGTTGAAATTCAAAGAAGAATATGGAAACCCAGAATCAAGAATTTTTTTTTGACAACACCTTGAGGGCAAGGTGGTTTCGAAGGAGTGGGGAGTGTTACGCTTGGGCCAGAGCCCATTACAGAACCGCGACCCAAGAGAAGCACATCCAAGCCCGTATGACATAGGGATTATGTCATATAATAATTATCTTTAATTATTATGTTTATCAAGGAAAGTATCATATCTTAGGAAAAGTCTTGTATTTTACTGGTCTTATATTTGACTTTGACTGTATTCGATATAAATATATCAAACCATTCATGAAATAAATAAATTAAGTTAAAGATCAAAACAATTCTCTTCTCTTATCTATTTTTTAAGGAGCTCACACACGCTAAAAGTGATGCAAATGTATCCATACATGTTATTCTCTTTTTTAAGGAGCAAGCACCTGCTAAAAGTGGTGCCATATCCTGATACTATCCGCTAAATGTGTGCAGGAACACCTTCCTTTCGGTGTATTAACATGAACACCTTCCTTTCATACTTTCATTACTCTTGTCTTTCCACTCATCATCTTAACCAATACTTGAACCCTTGCTCTTGGATTAGGAAGCAAATAGAGGGTGGATTCAATGGGGAGCTCAAAGTTCTTAAGTTTAAGGTCCTCATTAAGCTACTTTCCCTTCAAGAAAAGCATATATTGGTTTGGTGGAAGACCTTCCTTAGCTTCAATTATTGGTTTGATCCAACTCATTGTGACTGAGGTGTTGACTTCCATATTTAAAGTCTTCCCATTTAACATCATTGTTGATATCTTCACCATTTCATTTGATACCGGCAATATATCCATGCTCTTGATCGATTTACCCTTCACCTCAAAGTCACAATATAGCGTATCACCATTCTTGATTTCACAGTCAGCAAAGGTACGGTTGCCCCTAAATATCGTCTCCCTGAACCACTGCATTTGTAAGATGCAAGAGTTCACCCGCTGCTTATCAATCGGAACTCTGATCTTTGACTGGATTTTGGCCTTCACAAAGTCAATGATGTAGGTCTCCTTGACCTTTATAAATATGTTTTTGCTAGTAGGAACAAACATGATATTGATCCGCATAGGTGGAATATAAAGGTAGAGGGTATCACCATGACAGATTTTAACGGATTCATAGGAGGAATTCCTTCCATATCATGAATCTTAGCTTTCAATGTATCAACGGTATCAAACAGCTCAACTTCAAGAGTAATAGTCCTATCAGCATGGATCAAGAATACATGAACTTGCACTGGTCTAGTAGTAACAAAGAAGATGGTTTCATCATTACAGATGTCATACTCCTCAAAGGTCCTCATGTTCTCGATGAGCTGATTTCCTTCTAAGGTCAACAGTAGCTGCATACCACGAGGGATACGTCCCTGATCCTAGATCTTTGCTTTTAGACTTTCGATGGTATCATTTCTGTCAACTTCAAAAGGGCCGACTTTTTCTCTGGTGCACGCAATTTTAAGATAGATATTTATTGGTCTCTGTTATAGAAAATCCAAAGAAAATAAAAAAATCAACAATAAAAACATGAAACCAAAAATCATTAAAATTAGCATTTTGTTAGTTCTTGAAAAAGGAACCAAATACAAGACAAAGATTACATATCAGAGCTCACACAAACATTACAAAACTTGAAGTGGCATCATTATCATAGGGACTGGACCCACAAAACAATATATATACATAAATTTTCAAAACAAATCCAGTCTAATACTAATAGTCTACAAAAGCAAGAAGAGTCAACTATCAATTACATTCAAGACAGAAGAATCAAAGTCAATTATCATTAATTATGTAGAACTATTTTTGTATCAAGAAAGACAAAATATCATTTTTAAGAAGAATCAAATCCAGTCTAATAAGAATGAAAGAAAACACCATTTAATTTTAAGAAGAGTCAACTATCATCAGTTACATAGTACATAACAAAACTTGATGATCATAAGAGTGGACCCACCAAACAATATATCCATATATGCGTCATAGTATCTGATCTTAATAGTAAACCATAATTGGTACTATTAAACATGATCAACTAATTATTACTCGAGAAAGATTATTATGTATATAAAAAGTAAATTGCTACAAAAACACCCATTGCAGAACAAAAAAAACATACAAACAAAAATACTTAAAAAGAATCAATCTTTAATGAAAAAGAACATGCAAAAAACATCATAAAAAAACTAATTTTAAGAAACTAACATAAAACCAAATTATGTCAAATGATAAGAACAAATATTATTCTCAAGAATAAACATAACATGCAAATTGATTTGACCATGCAGTTCAGTCAACAAGAAGACAATAACAACTCAAACAAACATTGGATTATATGTCGCCAAACACAAAAATTAAAGTAGTAAAGAACTAATTACCTTTGATGGTTTAGTATATACCGTAATAGTTTGCAGATGAAAGAACTCAACAACAACAACTGCAACAACAATAAAAACAACAACAACAACATGGTTTCAAATATAAACACTAGTCAACAACAAACTTTGGTTTCAAATAATCAAAATAAAAAAACATAACAACAACCTCAAACAACGTATCTTTGATTGATGTTGAAATAACTTGCAGATTAAGCAACTATGTTTTGTGTTTAGAGTACGTTGTAGTCGTCATATTTATAGAGCTATTTTGAATTCAAGCGTGCATATGTGTGGTTTGTTAGAAATAACATTTATTGAACTTAAAATTTGCCATAATTGCCTTTTTTAAATAATTAAAAAGTCTAATCCAACTCGACCCATACCACACCCGAACTCGACAAATACTGTTCGGGTTAGGTTACTCAGGTCAATAAACCTTATCCGGGTCAACCCGAATGCCAAATAGGATCGCGTATCAGATTGAGTATTTTTATCTTATTTGGCATTCTGGTTTATCCGAATAAGATTTATAGACCCGAGTAATCCAACCCCAATAGTATTTTTCGGGTCGGGGTGAGATCGGGTGAGGTCCGGATCGGGTTGGATCAGACTTTTTAATTAATTAAGAAATGCAATTATGGTACATTTTAAGTTCACTAAATGTTATTTCTCACATACCACACACACGCCCGCTTGAATTCAAAATAAATCTATAAATATAAGGACTACAACGTACTCTAAACACAAAACAGAGTTGCTTAATCTGAAAGTTATTTCATCATCAATCAAAGGTATATTGTTTGAGGAGGTTGTTATGTTTTTTTATTATTTAAAGCCAACGTTTGTTTTTTACTAGTGTTTATTTCTAAAACCAGGTTGTTGTTGTTGAGTTCTTTCATCTACAAACTATTACAATATATATCAAACCATCAAAGGTAATTAGTTCTTGACTATAATTTTTGTGTTTAGCGACATATAATCCAATGTTTGTGTGAGTTGTTATTGTCTTCTTGTTGACTTAGATGCATGATCGAATCAATTTGCATTTTATATTTATTCTTGAAAATAATTTTTGTTCTTATTATTTGACCTAATTTGGTTTTGTGTTAGTTTCTTGAAATTGGTTTTCGTTTATGGTGTTTTCTTTGCATGTTTCTTAAGTATTTTTTATTAAAAATTGATTCTTTTTTAAGTATTTTTGTTTGCATGATTCTTTTTTTTCTTCAATGAGTGATTTTGTTGTAATTTATTTTTTATATAGTACCAATTAGGGTTTACTATTAAGATCATATACTATGATGCATATATGGGTATATAGTTTAGTGGGTCCACTCCTATGATCATCAAGTTTTGTCGTGTAACTGATGATAGTTGATTCTTCTTTAAATTAAAGGGTGTTCTCTTTCATTCTTGTTAGACTGAATTTGATTCTTCTTAAAAAGGATGTTTTTTGTCTTTTTGATACAAAAACAGTTCTACTTAATTAATGATAACTCACTTTGTTTCTTCTTTCTTAAATATAATTCATAGTTGACTCTTTTTGTTTTTGTTGAATATTAGTATTAGACTAGATTTCTTTTCAAAATTTATGTATATATATTGTTTTGTGGGTCCAATCCCTATGATAATGATGCCACTTCAAGTTTTGTAATATTTGTGTGAGGTCTGATATGTAGTAATTGTCCTGTATTTGGTTCGTGTTTCAAGAACTAACAAAATGCTAACTTTAATGATTTTTGGTTTCATGTTTTTGTTGTTGATTTTTTTATTTTGTTTGGCTTTTCTATAACAATGCAGAGACCAATGAATATCTATCTTAAGATTGCGTGCACCGAAGAAAACATCGGCCCTTTTGAAGTTGATAGAAATGATAACATCGAAAGTCTAAAAGCGGATCAAGGACGTATCCCTCATGGCATGCAACTACTATTGACCTCAGAAGAAAATCAGCTCATCGCAAACACCATTGAGGAGTACGACATCTGTAATGATGAAACCATCTTGTTTGTTACTACTGGACAAGTGCAATTTCATGTATTCTTGATCCACCATGAGAGGACTATTACTCTTGAAGTTGAGCTGTTTGATACTGTTGATACATTGAAATCTAAGATTAAAGGGACCTACAGTAACAAAGAACTCAAAGGCAATTGCACCATTTTGAAAACTGAAATCAGTCATGGTGATACCCTCTACCTTCACATTCCACCTATGCAGATCAATATCATGTTTGTTCCTACTAGCGAAAACATATCTGTAAAGGTCAAGGAGACCGACACCATTGACTATATGAAGGCCAAAATCCAGTCAAAGATCAGAGTTCCTATTGACAAGCAGCGGGTGCACTCTTGCATCTTACAAATGGAGTGGTTCGGAGAGACGACATTCGAGGGAAACCGTAGCCTTGACTGTGAAATCAAGAATGGTGACACATTATATTGTGACTTTGAGATGAAGGGTAAATTGATCAAGACCATTGACATATCGCCGGTAACAAGTGAAATGGTGATGATATCAGCAATAATGTTAAATGGGAAGACTGTAAATATGGAAGTCAACACCTCAGTCACAATGAGTGTTATTTTACAATCTAGTTAACCATTTAACTACGAGTACGCAGCAGATGGATCTAGATTGATTTTATGATTAACACATAATAAAACCATAAAATGCTAACCTTTTGTTTATTGATTTGAAACAATAAACGGGTTTGAATCTTGATTCTTGAAACTTCAAAAGTGGTTAAATTACTACCTCTATCGTATGCTCACACTACACGTCACACGAGTGCGATAGGTTACTAGAGCTTGCTTCACGTAAACAACTAACAACTTGTGTATTGTTCTTAAAACCTTGGATCGATCCAAATCCCAAGGACCAATGTGTTTGGATCGAATAAGAGAAGGAGGCTAAACCGAATCTAGGGTTAGGTTTAGGGTTTAAGCCTAAAACCCTAAAACGGATTTAGGGTTCGGTTAACTAGGGTTTTGGGAGGAGAAAAAAAATCTAAATTTTGTGTTTGTGGTGTGTGTTGGATCGGCAAAACAAGGGAGAGGGGAGGGTGTTTATATAGCACCCAAACTTTCTCTCCAAGTTCTAGCTAATCACTCCACCACTTCTCAAAAATCAACAAATCACCCCCTCCTAGAACATTCTTAGGCCAGCCAATATAGCGAGGAGGACGAGGGTTTTTTTGTTTTCGACATCTAGGTTCTTCCCTTGTATTTAACATGCATTTAATTAGTTAATAACGTCTAACGATTAACTAACGGTAGTTAAATACATTTCGTGAAACATATTAAATATTTAATAAATATATAACAAATATATATATTAAATACATAATAAACGTACTCTTCGTGTATTCGTGTGTGCCCTCGATTAGGCTCACGTAATTCTAGTCGTATAAATAATACACGTAACGACCACAAACCAACAATGAGATAAAATCAATAATCGAAGCTAAAAAAAAGTTCTTCCTCCAAACCAATATATGCTTTTCTTGAAGGTAAAACAACTTAATGAAGACCTTATCCTAAAGAAATTTGAGCTCCCCATTGAATCGACCCTCTATTTGCTACCTAATACAAGATCAAGGGTTCAAGTATTAGTCAAGATGATGAGTGGAAAAATGAGAGTAATGAAAGTCCGAAGCACAAAGACAGTGAGCTAGTTGATTGCAAAGATACACCGAAAGGAAGGGGTTTCCGGCAGAAAAGAAGCATAAGCTGTTTAACCAAAAGGAGCTTGATAGAGAATAAAAATTTCTTGAATATAACTTGATTTGGTGCTCCGTTCTATCTTTTGTACCATGTAGTGTTAGGGGTGTTCATCGGTTCGGTTTTCGGGTTTTTGGGTTGTATGGTTAGGGTTCGTCGGTTTAAAAAATTTTCAAGTCAAAACCAAAACCAAACAAAACCAATTATAAAATGGATAAAACCAAACCATACACCAAATTAGAATTCGGTTTGTTTTCGGTTAAACCAAAAAAACCAAATTTAAATAAACTCCAAAATATAATCTAAAATTCATAAATAAAAACCAAAATTTTTAAATAAAATTAACAAATCAAAAGGTCTCACTAAATGCTCAAGTAAATCAACAAGATAAAAGTTTAAAAAACCAAAAAGTTTCGGAACTTAATGAAAATTAATAAAAGCAAAATAAGATATAATTTTCTTCAGCAAAAGTTTTTAGAAGTTTTATTATCTTGAATATTTCAACTTCAAGTATTCAAATCCGGTTATGCATCAATGATTGGTCTGATGAGTTATTAATTTAAAAGATATTTTATAAAAACAAGGATTTTTAGTTAGGATAATATAAGAGAAAATATGTATATATATAATTAAAAAAATAAGTGTATAGAGATATTCAGTTTTTTCGGTTTGGTTTGGTTTTACTTTTGTCGAACCATTACCAAACCAAACACCAATTAAATACTTCGGTTCGGTTTCAAACCAAACCATACACCAATTAAAAATTTCGGTCCGGTTTTATTCGGTTTCGATCCGGTCTATTCTTCGGTTTGTTCGGTGTGAAACCAAACACTGAACACCCCTATGTAGTGTAATTGCTCTATGACATTTTACTGAAAATTTGACATGAATACATGCTTTAACACTTGAATGTCAACTTAATTATAGTGATGTATGTGTTTACTATTGCATGTTTGATGGCTTTGGGTTATTAGTACTACTTTTTGCTACTTTAACTTTGGGGTAATCTCTAGTTTATAAACTAACCTAAAATACATATTAAATTCATCCAATTCTAAATAAACATATGCAAACTACTCGCAAACTCTCATAAATACGCTACAAAAATAAATAAGGCAACAATAATAATAACTAAACTAAGCATGGATATAAACATAAAAATGAATAAATAAAAAGATAAGGGAAAGATGAAACCCGGAATTAGCTCGCACTTGACCCGAAGATAATGACGACTCCATCAACAACAAAATTAATAAAAATCAAAACTTTATAAAATAAACTATTTTTTATTATATAAAAAACGTTATAGATCCGAAAATTTTATAAAAATAAAAACTCTATAAGAAAAAAATGTTAAAAATGAGGTTTAATAAAACTACGTAAAATTTATAAAAGAAAGTAATATAAAAATGATGTTTTTATAGAAAGTTTGCACTTTATGAACGAACAAGATGATACCAATGATTTCTCAGAGGTTAAAAACTTAAAAAGTTGACAATAATTGCTAAAAATAAAAATTAAGAGGGTAAAAACCATTAACTAAAAAGTTAAAGAACAAATCTTGAAATTTTTAACACATAAACTTAAACTAATAATGGTCAAAACCATAAATTAAACAAAGAATTTTAACAAAGTTTACTAATTAAAAGTAATTAAATCTAAATCTATAAATAAAAAACATAAAAAAAACTAAGACAAAGAATTATATGATGCAGCGCTGCTTCTAGTTGTTGTGTTTTCTTTTTGTGCAATTTCCTCCTGTAGGTCTAGTTATAACAAAGAAATGGGCCATTGGGCTTTGGAGTGGGAAGCTTGGGCCGGACACTAATTTTCTTATTTTTTTCTACCTATTATATTAAAAGACACATGTGTTGTGTGCCAAATAGTTGCAAATTATTCCCCTCTTGTATTAAACGAGTGAATTTACTTTTGCGTTGTTGCGGGATATAAAATTATTTAATAATAAGTATTCTATTTATTTAGTTTTAATTAAACTTGGCTTTTTATGTTCCGTGTGATTGGATTCTTTTCGACAGTTGTAGTACTTGTATATAATGAATGTTATTCCATGCTAGGTTTTGCTAATAAAAAATACTCAAAATTTATGATTAACATAAACAGTTCATAAGTTCTCTTTGCATGAAAAAAAGCAATTACAAATAGGCTATGATGTTGCAGTATATAAAGCAAGGGAATCTTTTACTTCACTGTTTGGGAACGACTAGCAACCTGTCTTCACCATTCACGAATTGGGACCTGTAGCAAATAGAAGTTATGTTTAAGGGCTAACAATTCACCTAAAGTCCACTCAGGGCCGGCTGAACCACTTTCGAGGCCTTAAGCGAAGTCTTAAGACGGGGGCTTTTATCAAATTAACCATCGATTATCGTTTATATTTATTGATTTTAGTTTGTTTCTGTGTTTGGTGTTGGTATGGTGTTTGGTGGGGCATTTTTTATAGTTTTTTATGGTGAAATCATAGATTAGCTTAATCAATCAAAATAATAGTATAATATTTCATTTTCAAGTGATACTTTGTTATTCAATAGAACATAAGCTAATTGGTGGCCTTGAATAATCCGAAATCTAAAGAAGCTGACAGAAAAGCATGTGACTAACTTTATATATATACAAAGTCTTAGAAATTCTGGGGCCTTAAAAAATTGGGGATTAAAGCTCAAACTTTACTTGCTTTATCCTTAAGCCACCACTGATCCCACTTATACGCATGAAACTAATAAAACTAAACATCATTAAATGTCCTTAATTACAGCGGGGAAACCACCATAGTCACAAGGTTTTGTAATATCCTTGGTCCACAGCTGACAGTAGCTGTTAGACGCAACCTTCAAGTAGTGTTACAGATATGCGCAAGATGTAAAAATGAATCTTTTTTTTAGGGTTATTTATGTGTAAACATTGTTTGACTTCTTAATTTAATTAATTTATTTCAAACAATTGTAATGAGATGCTCAACCCTACCCATCAATGCGGCATTATTATACCCACATATCTCACCTACTCTCCCAATACTCCACACATTATATTATATGACCCTTGCCAGAGCTCTTCTAGTTGTTGTGTTTTTCTTTTTGGGCAATTCATCCTGTAGGAGTCTAGTTATAACAAGAAAATGGTGCCATTTGGGCTTGGAGTAGGGAAGCTTTGGGCAGGACTCCTAATTTTATTATTTTTATCTACCTATTATATTAAAAGACACATGTGTTGTGTGCCAAATAGTTGCTAAGTATTCCCCTCTTGTATTAAACGAGTGAATTTACTTTTGCGTTGTTGCGGGATATAAAATTATTTAATAATAAGTATTCTATTTATTTAGTTTTAATTAAATTTTGCATATTAAGTTTCGTGTGCGTTGGAATACTTTCGACAGTTGAAGTACTTGTATATAAGAATGTTATTCCATGGCTAGGTTTTGCTAATAAAAAATACTCAAATTTAATGATTAACATAAAACAGTTCATAGTATTCTCTTGCATGAAAAAAAGCAATACAAATAGGCTATGAATGCACAGTAAATAAAGCAAGGGAATACTTTGCATTACTTCACTGTTTGGGAACGACTAGACAACCTGTCTTCACCATTCACGGAATTAGGACCTGTATAAATAGAAGTTAATTTAAAAGGGCTAACAATTCACCTAAAGTCCACTCAGGGGCGGCTCAACCACTTTCGAGGCCTTAAGCGAAGTCTTAAGACGGGGCCTTTTATCAAATTAACCAGTCAAAAAATCGTTTATATAAAATTTACATTTTTAAGTTTTTATGTGAAATCTTTTGATTAGCTTATCGAAATCAATATAGTATAATATTTTATTTCAATTGAGGATATTTGTTTTCAATAGAAAATTTGATCTAATTGGTTCCTTGAAAAATCCGATCTCTAAAGAAAAGAAAGAAAAAACATGGTGACTAACTTTATATATCTACAAATCTTAGAAATTCTTTCTAGGGGCCTTAAAAAATTAGAGTCATAAAGCTCTAACTTTACTTTCTTTAATCCTTAAGCCACCCATTGAGCTCCACTTATATGCAAGAAATAATAAATCTAAACATCATTAAATGTCCTTACTTAACACGGGGAAAACCACATAGTCACAAGGTATAGTAATAGCCTAGGTCACAACAGCTGACAGTAGCTATAAGAACGCACCTGCACAGTATGTTACTGAGATATCAAATGTAAATATGAATCTTTTGGTTATTTATGTGTAAACATTGTTTGATTCTTATTTTTATTTTTCAACATTGAAAGATGCTCACCCTACCCATAGGCGCATTTATTATACCCACATAACTCACTCTCTCTCATACTCCATACATATAATATATCGCTCTAGTTTATAACAAAAAATGGCCATTGGGCTTTGGAGTGGGAAGCTTTGGCTTGCCTCAAATTTTTCTTATTTTTTTACCTATTATATAAAATACACACGTGTTTGTGTGCCAAAATAGTTGCAAAGTTATTCCCCCCTCATTGTATTAAACGAGTGAATTTACTTTTGCGTTGTTGCGGGATATAAAATTATTTAATAATAAGTATTCTATTTATTTAGTTTTAATTAAACTTGGCTTTTTATGTTCCGTGTGATTGGATTCTTTTCGACAGTTGTAGTACTTGTATATAATGAATGTTATTCATAGCTAGTGTTGTCTAAATAAAAAAATACTCAAAATTATGATGTAACATAAACAGTTCATCAGTTCTCTTTGCATGAAAAAAATTACAAATAGGCTATGATGTTGCAGTATATAAAGCAAGGGAATCTTTTACTTCACTGTTTGGGAACGACTAGCAACGTGTCTTCACCATTCACGAATTAGGACCTGTAGCAAATAGAAGTTATGTTTAAGGGCTAACAATTCACCTAAAGTCCACTCAGGGGCGGCTCAACCACTTCCGAGGCCTTAAGCGAAGTCTTAAGACGGGGCCTTTTATCAAATTAACCAGTCGAAAAATCATTTATATAAAATTTACATTTTAAGTTTTTATGTGAAATCTTTTGATTACTTAACGAAATCATATTGTATAATATTTTCATTTTTCAATTGAAAATTGTTTTTCAATTAGAAAAAATGATCTAATTGGGGCCGGAGAATAATCCGATCTCTATAGATATGACGTAGAGAGAAAGCAGTGATATGGCCATAATTTTGATATATAGTATACAAGAGTGCTTATAAAGGTAAGATTGGTGGGGCCTGAAAAAATAGGGCTTAAAGCTCTAACTTGTGACTTGCTTTATTCCTTAAGCCACCACTTAGTCCATTTTAATGCATGACACTAAAAAACAAAACATCATTAAATGTCCTTAATTACATGGGGAAACCAGTAAGTCAAAAGATTTGAGTTAGATAATTGATATGAGTATTAATCAGTATGATGTATAAAACTAGGTAGAGGCTTGGTCTCAACAACAGCTGACAGTACTTTTTAAGACGCACCTCAAAAGTAGTGATTACGAGATATGCAAATGTAAATATGAATCTTTTGGGTTATTTATGTGTAAACATTGTTTGATTCTTAATTTTTTATTTTTCAAACAATTGAAGAGATGCTCGCCTACCCATGCGCATTTATTATACCCGCATATCTCACTTACTCTCACATACTCCACGCATTTATTATATGACCTGCAGCGCTGGCTTTCTAGTTGTTGTGTTTTATTTTTGTGCAATTTCTTCCGTAAGACTATTATAAATAACAAAGAAAAGGGCCATTGGGCTTTGGAGTGTGAACTTGGGCTGGACTCTAATTCTTCTTATTTTTTTCTACCTATTATATAAAGACACATTTGTTGTGTGCCAAAATAGTTGCAAAGATTCCCCCTCATTATGTATATAAACGATGAATTTAACTTTTTTTGCGTTGTTTGGCAAGGAATAAAATTATTAATAATAAAGTATTCTATATATTTAGTTTTAATTAAACTTGTCTTTTTAATGCTACCGTGTGAGTTGTGATTCTTTCGACATTGTAGTACTTGCCATATATAATGAATGTTATTCCATGCTAGGTTTTAGCTCAATAAAAAAAACTCAAAATTTAATGATTATCATAAACATTCAAAAGTTCACTATCGCATGAAAAAAAGCAATTACAAGTAGGGACTATGATGTTGCAGTAATAAAGCAAGGGAATCTATTAACTTCACTGTTGGGAATGACTAGCAACCTATCTCCACCATTCACGAATTGGACTGTAGCAAATGAGAAGTTATGTTTTAAATGGCCTAACAATTCACCCTAAAGTCCACTCACAGGGGCGGCACAACCACTTTCCGAGCCTTAAGCGAAGCGAAGTCTTAAGATGGGGCCTTTTATCAAATTAACCAGTCGAAAAATCGTTTATATAAAATTTACATTTTTAAGTTTTTATGTGAAATCTTTTGATTAGCTTATCGAAATCAATATAGTATAATATTTCATTTTCAATTGATAATTTGTTTTTCAATAGAAAATTGAGCTAATTGGGGCCTTGAATAATCCGATCTCTAAAGATGATGACAGAAAAACATGTGACTAACTTTATATATATACAAAGTCTTAGAAATTCTGGGGCCTTAAAAAATTGGGGCTTAAAGCTCTAACTTTACTTGCTTTATCCTTAAGCCACCACTGAGTCCACTTATATGCATGAAACTAATAAAACTAAACATCATTAAATGTCCTTAATTACAGCGGGGAAACCACCATAGTCACAAGGTTTAGTAATATCCTTGGTCACACAGCTAACAGTAGCTGTTAGACGCACCTGCAAAGTAGTGATTACGAGATACGCAAATGTAAATATGAATCTTTTGGGTTATTTATGTGTAAACATTGTTTGATTCTTAATTTTTTATTTTTCAAACAATTGAAGAGATGCTCACCTACCCATGCGCATTTATTATACCCACATATCTCACATACTCTCACATACTCCACACATTTATTATATGACCTGCAGCGCTGCTTCTAGTTGTTGTGTTTTCTTTTTGTGCAATTTCTTCCTGTAGGCGTCTAGTTATAACAAAGAAATGGGCCATTGGGCTTTGGAGTGGGAAGCTTGGGCTGGACTCTAATTTTCTTATTTTTTTCTACCTATTATATTAAAAGACACATGTGTTGTGTGCCAAATAGTTGCAAAGTATTCCCCTCTTGTATTAAACGAGTGAATTTACTTTTGCGTTGTTGCGGGATATAAAATTATTTAATAATAAGTATTCTATTTATTTAGTTTTAATTAAACTTGGCTTTTTATGTTCCGTGTGATTGGATTCTTTTCGACAGTTGTAGTACTTGTATATAATGAATGTTATTCCATGCTAGGTTTTGCTAATAAAAAATACTCAAAATTTATGATTAACATAAACAGTTCATAAGTTCTCTTTGCATGAAAAAAAGCAATTACAAATAGGCTATGATGTTGCAGTATATAAAGCAAGGGAATCTTTTACTTCACTGTTTGGGAACGACTAGCAACCTGTCTTCACCATTCATGAATTGGGACCTGTAGCAAATAGAAGTTATGTTTAAGGGCTAACAATTCACCTAAAGTCCACTCAGGGGCGGCTCAACCACTTCCGAGGCCTTAAGCGAAGTCTTAAGACGGGGCCTTTTATCAAATTAACCAGTCGAAAAATCGTTTATATAAAATTTACATTTTTAAGTTTTTATGTGAAATCTTTTGATTAGCTTATCGAAATCAATATAGTATAATATTTCATTTTCAATTGATAATTTGTTTTTCAATAGAAAATTGAGCTAATTGGGGCCTTGAATAATCCGATCTCTAAAGATGATGACAGAAAAACATGTGACTAACTTTATATATATACAAAGTCTTAGAAATTCTGGGGCCTTAAAAAATTAGGGCTTAAAGCTCTAACTTTACTTGCTTTATCCTTAAGCCACCACTGAGCCCACTTATATGCATGAAACTAATAAAACTAAACATCATTAAATGTCCTTAATTACAGCGGGGAAACCACCATAGTCACAAGGTTTAGTAATATCCTTGGTCACACAGCTGACAGTAGCTGTTAGACGCACCTGCAAAGTAGTGATTACGAGATATGCAAATGTAAATATGAATCTTTTGGGTTATTTATGTGTAAACATTGTTTGATTCTTAATTTTTTATTTTTCAAACAATTGAAGAGATGCTCACCTACCCATGCGCATTTATTATACCCACATATCTCACCTACTCTCACATACTCCACACATTTATTATATGACCTGCAGCGCTGCTTCTAGTTGTTGTGTTTTCTTTTTGTGCAATTTCTTCCTGTAGGCGTCTAGTTATAACAAAGAAATGGGCCATTGGGCTTTGGAGTGGGAAGCTTGGGCTGGACTCTAATTTTCTTATTTTTTTCTACCTATTATATTAAAAGACACATGTGTTGTGTGCCAAATAGTTGCAAAGTATTCCCCTCTTGTATTAAACGAGTGAATTTACTTTTGCGTTGTTGCGGGATATAAAATTATTTAATAATAAGTATTCTATTTATTTAGTTTTAATTAAACTTGGCTTTTTATGTTCCGTGTGATTGGATTCTTTTCGACAGTTGTAGTACTTGTATATAATGAATGTTATTCCATGCTAGGTTTTGCTAATAAAAAATACTCAAAATTTATGATTAACATAAACAGTTCATAAGTTCTCTTTGCATGAAAAAAAGCAATTACAAATAGGCTATGATGTTGCAGTATATAAAGCAAGGGAATCTTTTACTTCACTGTTTGGGAACGACTAGCAACCTGTCTTCACCATTCACGAATTGGGACCTGTAGCAAATAGAAGTTATGTTTAAGGGCTAACAATTCACCTAAAGTCCACTCAGGGGCGGCTCAACCACTTCCGAGGCCTTAAGCGAAGTCTTAAGACGGGGCCTTTTATCAAATTAACCAGTCAAAAAATCGTTTATATAAAATTTACATTTTTAAGTTTTTATGTGAAATCTTTTGATTAGCTTATCGAAATCAATATAGTATAATATTTCATTTTCAATTGATAATTTGTTTTTCAATAGAAAATTGAGCTAATTGGGGCCTTGAATAATCCGATCTCTAAAGATGATGACAGAAAAACATGTGACTAACTTTATATATATACAAAGTCTTAGAAATTCTGGGGCCTTAAAAAATTGGGGCTTAAAGCTCTAACTTTACTTGCTTTATCCTTAAGCCACCACTGAGTCCACTTATATGCATGAAACTAATAAAACTAAACATCATTAAATGTCCTTAATTACAGCGGGGAAACCACCATAGTCACAAGGTTTAGTAATATCCTTGGTCACACAGCTGACAGTAGCTGTTAGACGCACCTGCAAAGTAGTGATTACGAGATATGCAAATGTAAATATGAATCTTTTGGGTTATTTATGTGTAAACATTGTTTGATTCTTAATTTTTTATTTTTCAAACAATTGAAGAGATGCTCACCTACCCATGCGCATTTATTATACCCACATATCTCACCTACTCTCACATACTCCACACATTTATTATATGGCGTCTAGTTATAACAAAGAAATGGGCCATTGGGCTTTGGAGTGGGAAGCTTGGGCTGGACTCTAATTTTCTTATTTTTTTTCTACCTATTATATTAAAAGACACATGTGTTGTGTGCCAAATAGTTGCAAAGTATTCCCCTCTTGTATTAAACGAGTGAATTTACTTTTGCGTTGTTGCGGGATATAAAATTATTTAATAATAAGTATTCTATTTATTTAGTTTTAATTAAACTTGGCTTTTTATGTTCCGTGTGATTGGATTCTTTTCGACAGTTGTAGTACTTGTATATAATGAATGTTATTCCATGCTAGGTTTTGCTAATAAAAAATACTCAAAATTTATGATTAACATAAACAGTTCATAAGTTCTCTTTGCATGAAAAAAAGCAATTACAAATAGGCTATGATGTTGCAGTATATAAAGCAAGGGAATCTTTTACTTCACTGTTTGGGAACGACTAGCAACCTGTCTTCACCATTCACGAATTGGGACCTGTAGCAAATAGAAGTTATGTTTAAGGGCTAACAATTCACCTAAAGTCCACTCAGGGGCGGCTCAACCACTTCCGAGGCCTTAAGCGAAGTCTTAAGACGGGGCCTTTTATCAAATTAACCAGTCGAAAAATCGTTTATATAAAATTTACATTTTTAAGTTTTTATGTGAAATCTTTTGATTAGCTTATCGAAATCAATATAGTATAATATTTCATTTTCAATTGATAATTTGTTTTTCAATAGAAAATTGAGCTAATTGGGGCCTTGAATAATCTGATCTCTAAAGATGATGACAGAAAAACATGTGACTAACTTTATATTTATATACAAAGTCTTAGAAATTCTAGGTTATGTTGTCTGTTTGAAATGTTTGACCTCTTGACTAACTTTATATTTATATACAAAGTCATAGAAAAACAATTGATAATTCTGTTTGAAATGTTTGACCTCTTGACTTAACTTATCTCGTTGTTTTTAGAGATCTCGAATAATATCTCGATCACAATACAATTAAGACTCAACTTGTTTTTGAATACATTTTGCCCTTTCATCAGCTTCAAGAAATTCTTTTAGATAATTCTTTTAGAAGAACAATAATTATAAGGACTAAGATCGTTTCTAATAATTGGATTTCACTAATTATATAAAATGTGTTCTGAAGGTGTACATTTCACTATGCCATAGGGTCCTTTTATACTTGTAGGAAACCCTAATAGCTTAATACATAAACGCGTATAAAAGATAAAAACGCGTATAAAAGATATGCATATCACTTCCTAATATAACTCATGCATATCCTAACTAACTATTACATTTGTACTACCCGGACTAACTATAACATTACTAGTAGTAACCATTATTGTACTACCAGTACTAATGACAATATTACTCTACCAGGAGTAACTAATATGCTACCAGTAGTAATGACTATATCTACAAGTAGTAACTATGAATACAATATTCCTAACAACTACGTACTAACACGTTCATTGATTCGGATCATGAAGATGCAAACGAACACATTAAGAAAGTTCTTGAGATCGTAGATTTATTCCACATTCCTAATATTACTATAGACCAAGTGATGCTTAGAGCCTTCCCCATGTCCATTGCCGAAGCCGCAAGTCGATGGCTGAGAAACAAACTAACTAGTTCGATTACAACTTGGGAAGATCTGAAGACTAAGTTTCTAAGCAAATATTGCCCACCTGCTTGTACTGTAAAGAAAATGGAAGAAATCAACAACTTTCAACAAGAGCCAAACGAAAATCTCTATCAAGCTTGGGAACGATTTAAAGAGATCTTAATGAAGTGTCCCCAACACTATTTAACAGAGATGCAAGAGGTAGTCTTGTTCTATAATGGATTGGATGTTCCAACTCGACAAATTCTTGATTCAAGATGTGCCATACCATCAAAGACTGCCGCTGACGCAAAAACAACCATCCAAGAAATGGCTGAATACTCTTAAAAATGGCACAATAGAACATCAAGAGTCAGAAGTACTGAAACTTCTGATGGATTGGCAGCAATACAAGTACAACTGAACAACCTTAGAAGCGAAATCAAAAAGGTAAATAAAAAAGTTTATGCTGCTCAAGTAGGATGTGAATAATGCAAAGGACCTCATTACACTAAAGATTGCCCACTCAAAGAGGAAGGAAAAACTCTTAAAGAAGCTTACTACACATAATTTGGTGGACCTTTTTAAGGAGGGGGATATAGAGCAACAGCTCCAGGGTACTATCAAAGGAACAACGCAAATCTTTCGTACCAAGAGTGAAGGCAATCTATGGAAGATACCCTGAGCAAATTCATGAGTGAATCAGCAAAGAGACACGAAGAAAATTTTAATTTGATTAAATAAATCTGAGCTTCGATGGATGCTGCCATAAGGAACCAAGGAGCTTCAATTAAAACTTTGGAGATCCAAATCAGGTAAATAAGCAAGGTACTACAAGAAAGAGGATTTGTAAGCCTACCAACCTTAACTAAAACAAACCCGAGAGACCAAGTCAAGTTAATTTCAACCACTATTGAAGCTGATGTAAGCCCGATACGCCGTATTGGATCATCCTAATATGACGTATCTACTGGACAGTACAGTACACTGATGTACGATGTAAGACAAACAAGAATCTCGTTTCCAAGTCATTTGAATAATTGCAAACGTGATGATAAGAAGGGATCGTATAGATCGCAATTCTTGAAAGCTTACTCTGAAGCTTTACATATCAATAATTCCATACCTAGAAAGGAGAAAGACCCAGGAAGTTTCACTTTACCTTGCTATATTAATAATGTTTGTTTTGATAATGCCCTTGTTGACTTAGGAGCCAGCGTTAATGTAATGCCTCTATTGACCTACCTTAACTTAGGATTAGGTAAATTAGCTCACACTAAGTTAACAGTTGAAATAGCAGACAGGACTGTGAAATATCCAAAGGAATTGATGAACACGTTTTGTTAGTAGGTATTGGTAATTTATTTTCCCTTATAGATCGCTTTTTATTAATCCTTATATGATTCGAGGATATGAAAGTGCCCTTGATCCTTGGAAGACCATTTTTTCTACCACCTGTGCTAAGATTGATGTTTTCAAAAGAGAGATTACTTTAAGAGTGGGGGAAGAGAAAATAATTTTCAAAAGTGTTAAACCTGCTAGTAGTTTAATTAAGAGGGTCTACATGCTAAGCTTAAGAGAAAGAATTGAACTTAACTTAGAAGCTAGGCTAATGGGAGAGACTTTAGTGTTAAATAGATCATTAGACCCTTTCTTTGAGGATTACATAGAGCTAAACGATCTTAATGTACCATTGGAGCTTAGAAGATATCAAGTTGATGATTTAATGCCCACCATTGAGGAAGGTGATAACATCAAATATTTAATACTTCTTGGTGGCAAAATACCCCCTATATTACCTGCAAATATTTCACTAACAATCAAAAACGAGATATATTCTATCATTTTGTAGTTTTTAGGTGAAATGCAAGAACGTGACAAGAAACAAGGGAAAAAGGACTTAAAGTGTGAATTCTGAAGAATGTTACGGCGTAACGCCAAAAATGGTTACAAAGATCAAGGAAGACTTTACGGCATAACACCATATCTAGTTACGCCGTAACCATATATTTAGAAATTTTTGCTATTTTTGGTCTGTTTTGGATTTAATTGGGTTATTTTAAGCATAAATGGATATGTGTATTTTACACTTATCATTACTATAGAAGACGTCCAAATTATGGAAACTATTTGAAGGTTACGGCGTAACACCATAACTGGTTACGCCGTGACAAGTGCTTAATTATGGAATGCCGTGTATGAAGGTTACAGCGTAACACCTTTATTGGTTACATCGTAACAGGTTCGAAACCTATAAATAGAGGCCTCATTCAGCTATTCTGACATCACTTTTTCCACAGCCAATTGGAGAGGCGACAAGGGCTTCCAACGTTCAAAGAATTCCACCTAGAGTCTAAGGGAGATCACACTTTACTTACTTTTTGTATTTAATCGTTCAAATACAAATATTGTAAGAATTATGAGCTTGCAATCTATGATTACCTCTATTTCTTGCTGCGTTTCCGTTACCATGAGCGGCTAAGCACTTAGAGTGCTGGACTAGTTATGTATTTACTATTGTTATGATGTTTGTTTCCTGTTAGATTATGGTTTCATTAGATATTCCTTGACTATCGTGTAACCCTGGGTTTTGGTAGTATTTCAGGTGGTTTG
Organism: Tanacetum coccineum; assembly: GCA_026074375.1. NCBI lineage: Eukaryota > Viridiplantae > Streptophyta > Magnoliopsida > Asterales > Asteraceae > Tanacetum > Tanacetum coccineum. The sequence continues at coordinate 1,134 of BQNB010078909.1, read as the reverse complement.
GATATTGCTTGACTCATTATTAGATTACCAATTCAATATGGGATCAATCGGGTACTAGGGAGGAGTTTACACTCCATCCCTAGTGTAGGAACTAACCGGTCTCCGCCCTTATCATTTAATATACTTAAAAAGCACAGGAACTCTTTTAGAGGGGGTTAATAATCTGTATAGGTTATTAGATAAGTTTTGGAAATCGTTGGGATTAATCACTGCAACCTGGATAACCTACCTCCTATACGATTTGGACTGATTCGGAATCGCATAGAGTATAGGATAGACTAAATATACCTATTCAAGTCTATCGACCTTAGAAACCACTAATGAAACCATAGTTTAACATTGCACAGGAAAACGTATTCATAACTGTAGTAATGAAGTAACTAGGTTAGTATGTTTTCTTTCCTGATATCTCCAACTCTTTTAGTTTTCAGTAATTAATTTTATTGTTATTTTAAATTCATTTCAAATCAATTCAAAAATCATTTTTAAACGTGACATTTCAAATTAAAACTAATTACAACTTAACTCTTGGGACGACCTCGGATTTACCATTTTGTATTACCCATTAGTGCGTTGTCAAGTAGATCGAGTTTTATAAATTTAAAACTTGGTAAATAAATGTTTAAAAGAAAATATGCATCAATGTTAATTATTTAAGCTATATGAATAATATCTGCGGCATAGCTCGTAGAATATTATGTGTAATATCATGGTTATTTAGATAACAATTTACAACAGTGGCATCACGAGCCATATCATATAGCGTATTAATTACATAAAAAAACGTAAATTATATGTAAAATATAGCGCCTATATATGTGTAATTGTTGCTTGTTTATGTGAAAATTTATTTAAGGAAATTATTTAGAGAAATAATCTTGCTTAAAATTGGTCACATAATTAAGGTATTAATATATAGGGATATATTTTACATGATTTAAATCTAAAAGTTTTAATTGTTTTAATTACCTATAATTATTTGTTTCTTATTTATCCTGTTATAAATTGTCAATCATGGATTACATGCATGTTACCCATGGTTTATAAAGCTTGAATATCTATATGCATGAGAATTTGTAATGTGAATTATTTAATTCCAATATTAGAGAAGACCTTTTGTTGAATTAATTGCGT
>BQNB010078908.1:6825-30408 GCA_026074375.1 Tanacetum coccineum | reverse complement strand
CCGTTTACGTTGATTGTTAATTTTTAGCTTACGCGATTTTACGTAACAATTAAAAGCAAATGAGTACAAGAAAAAAAATAAAAAAAATATAGTGAATTAAATGACGTCGTTCATTGATCAAAAAATAAGAATTGTTACAGTCCTTCCCCGTTAAATGAGCCTTGTCCTCAAGGCTCAAGTTGCGACACTTGACGAAAGTACGGGTTCAGAGAAAGAGATGCGGATATTTCTTTCGGAATAATGTTCATGAAGAGGTATAGATAATAATTATTATTATTATTTTATTTTATTTATATATATATATATATATATATATATAATTTTTTTTTTTTTTATGAACAGTGCCCCAACGGTCGGTGAACAGTAACCCCAACGGTTACTTTCCCCTTTTTATACAAAGTTTTCTCCTCCATTTTTCCATACAACACTTAATCTTTCACTTACATTTTCTCTTATCCAATCCTCAAAAATGTTGCACATCATCACGCTCTTGGCGATGGCGACCGCGATAGTACTCGGCATTTATCTTGCCTACTTCCCATACGAAGAAGGATTTCAGTATTTGACCTTTATTCTAGCAATTCTCGTGCCCCTCATTGTTCTTGCAATCGGCGTAAATCTCTTTTGGAAGGAATAGATATTAGGGGAGGGTTGTAATAAAACTTTAATTCGTTTGGTGTCCGTTTATGCTAATTATTGATTTTTAGCTTACGCGATTTAACTTAACTATTAAAATTATAGTGAATTTAATAGCGTCGTACATTGAAAAAAAAATACGGATTGTTACATGCATAACCTGGTTGGTTTGAGCCATAACCATGACGTCAACAAGGTCATCATTCCAGCCAAGAATAATTCGAGAACCTTTAGAACAAAGATTCCCATTTGAAGTCCATTTCCACCTGCTACAAACCTTTTTGCAAGTATCATAAAGCACCGCTACATCAACATGAGATTATTAGATAGCACAAACACTCGAGTTATTTTCATTCATCACCTGACGAACCTCTTTTTGTTTAGGGGATCGGTTCAAACCCCTAATATTCCATGAAGCGACACTAAACATTGAGAACCGACTGAGCAGGAGTGCTTGCCCCTGTGTTTTAAAGGTTTAAATTTTCAAATTCATGCCAAATGTTTTCAACGTCCTCCTCCTCATCCTCCTCATCATTATTCAAGACAGAAAACGGGTTAGGCGAAGTAATATTTGCAATCTTCATCACAACTGAGATATTGAGGGTCAGTGAAGAACTCAAACTAGATTATATAACCTTTGTTAAAGATTTATCAGCATATACTTGCTTTCTTGCACCTATTAATTTTGGTTGCTGATCTTTTCATGTTCACTTTCTATTAAGTGGTTTTCTGCCTTTAAATAAATATCTTACTATATTTTCAGGCTGAAAATTTTAAAAGCTATGAGACTTAGCAAAAGCAGCTTAGGAGTGGGTTGCGAAGGAGTAACAAAAGGTTGTTGAAGAGCGAGGGAGGGCATGTGTGGAATGACTGAATAGACTATAGCAGCCGCTGAAAGAGATTTCTAAAATGATTAAAACACTACAACCGCCACCCTCGCCACCTCCAAGTTAGTTGGTTTGACCAAGAAACTGCCCGCTACTCACTATACTTATTCACTAACATTAGCAATTCAAGAAATGGAGTTTGGATCGTGTATTTTGCAAAAATAAAATGCAGTGTTGCGAACCAATTTTATGATACGGTTTACAATCTCGATGAAAATTAGTATGATGTATCTTTAAAGTAAGTGTTATGCACATGTCTGCTTCCACGCTTTTGCGCTCTTTTAACTGGTAAGATACACAAGCTAAAGTGGCTTTTGTGTTAGTACTATGTATCACTATTGTTTTTTTTGTCACTGTTACTAATCTGCTGTACCACCCAGGAATGCCGAAGACGCTTAAACGGCTTGGTTTATCGATACAACCAAAGTTTGCAAAGATATTGGCCTTTTGTGTATAGAAGATATTAAATTCTTAGAAGCTAAAGAACCTGCTTATTCCAAAATAAGCTGAAGCAGTTTGGATTAGCCAAGCACTTCAAATTGCTTAAAGTAAGTGTATTAATCTTTATCACCTATTTACATGAATATGATGTATTAATATTACCTATCTTCTGTGTGATGGACACTATATTTCTCTAGCAAATACAATGCTTCAAGCACTTTATTCGGTTTCGGTCTGGGATTGTAGCTACCCAGGTTTTATTGTAATAACTCATGTGTAACATAGTGATAGTAATAAGGACTTACAAAATAATTTTTACAGGAGTACTATTAGGACTAAGGTAATTAAACTATATGTTATCAATAGCTTAACTTTTTTTCAAGATTAATTATATAAATAATGAAAAGGTAAGTAAAAGTTCAATTTTTCTTATAAACAAACCCAGTGCAACGCACGGGTATGAAAACTCTCGTATATATAAAGATTGAGTCCATATAATTAATGTTGACTGGTAATGATTAATGTCATCAATACATATGTAAGTGACCATGTTATAATTTTATGTCCAATGGACTACTCACATTCGGTTTTCTTATTCCCATTTGTATGTCGTAAATAAATAAATGCTAAAACCATTTTGAAGTTCAATATAATAATTTTATGTGTCTACTCGAGTATCAAGGCATTGGAAATTTTCTGATATCCGATTTGTAGTCATTAGTATCTCAACTTCATAGATTTAGTGGCTACCCGCGCAAGCGGCGTTCGGGTACCGGTAACTAAATTTCTTGTGGCTCGTTTTTTTTCTAACTATTAATTAACGAAAAGAAATAAAAAATTTACTAAACACTCTTGTTATTTATTCTTACAGATGATAAGACTATATTTTATATCTTTTAGACAAGTATTAAATATGCGGTTTTCATCAATTATATGATTGTGAGTTTCATATTCTTTATTTTCTTCCAACCTAAACTTCAAAACTTAAAAGTTCTTGTCTGGTTGTCTTAAACGAGGTTGGTCACCCGCGCGCTGTCGCGGAGCACGCGGGACGACTCACCTTACAACGAACCGATAACCTCAAAACACTTAGCATACTTCAGGGTGCGTTTTGAAAATTGTTTTTTAAATACATATATTAAACTTCAATATCTTTTGTAAAATCGGACGCAATTCGACGACATTTTTTTCGGAATGAATCGATAGATATGCGCTCCTTAATTAATTAATAAAGTTTGTTTTATTAAAAAGTCGTAAATAGGTTAAAATTTAGGGTTCGTTTTGAAAATTAGTTTTTATAGAATAATATCTTCATCTCGGTAGTATCGAAATGAACAGTGTTTTAAGATTATTTTATTGGTTTTACTGTTGGTGCTGTTTTATATAACTTATAATTATATAACTAAAATTAAACGGCAGAAATGTTTGAAATAAAATATTCTTCGACGCACGACTTTCAACGTAATTTTTTTTATTCTTTACATATTTTCAAATCGCACCCTGAACCTTAACCTATTAACAACATTTATATACAACAAACTTTATTTATCAAATATGGAGCGCATATCTATCGATACATTCGGAAAAAAATGACACTGAAAAGAACGTCGAATTGCGAACAAAACAAGCTCAATATTGCACTGCTTCTGACATGCTTACAATTTTTTAAAAATGTTGAAGTTTAATATATATATTTAAAAGAAATCAATTTTCAAAACGCACCTTGAACTTTAACCTATTTACTATTTTCTTTATATATTAAACTTTATTTATCAAATATGGAGCGCATATCTATCGATTCATTCAGAAAAAAAATGTTACTGGAAAGATCGTCGAATTGCGAACGAAACACGCCCATCATTACAATGCTTCTCACATGCGTACGACTTTGTAAAAACAGTTGAAGTTTAATATATATTTACAAAAAATTTACGAAAATAGTTTTGTGAGGTTACCGGTTCATTGTAAGGTGATCCCTAACGACCGACAAATAGTAATTGGCGTTATCGATCCGTTACGAAAGTAGTTTCACACGCTCCGCGGCAACGCGCGAGTTACGACCCAGAAGCTATTCACATGAATAGGAAAGTAATATTAATTTTTTTAAAAAGTTCACGACTTATGATAAACTAAAAAATAAAAAAATTACAAAACGCACCCTTAAGTCTGTTAAAAGTTCCAAACTTAACCTTAAACTTTCACATATTTACAACTTTTTTTTATAAACAACTTTATTTAATTCAAATATAGAACTCCCTTTTATCGGTTTAATTCGGGAATGTGGGGATGAGAAAAAATGGACACTGAAAAGATCGTCGAATTACGACAACCAGCTCAAAATTGCAATGCTTTGACATGGAAACGATTTTATAAAAAATGCTTGAGTTTAATACTCCGCTTTATATTTATAAAAATTATTTTGGAAAATGGTCTTTGATGTTATTCTTTTCATTGTAAGTGAGTCCTTAAACGATCGACTAATAGTTAATTAGCGTTATCGATTTGTTGCGAAAATAGTCTCACGCGCTCCGTGGCAACGCGCGGGTTACGAATCTTGCTTATATAAAACACCAGTGCACAGTAACACTTTGAATAAAATATTCCTTCACGCACGCATCTCGAGGTAAAAAAATATTATATATTTTCAAAACGCACTTTGAACTTTAACTTATTTACGACTTTTTTATATAACAAACTTTATTTATCAAATATGGAGCGCATATCTACCGATTCATTCGGAAAAAAAATGTCGTTGAAAAGATCGTCGAATTTCCGCGAACTAAACGGGAGCTATATTTGACACAGCTTCTGACATAGCGTACGTTTTATAAAAAAATGTTTAAAGTTTAATATTTATATTTAAAAACCAAATTTCCAAAATGAACCTGTACTTTAACCTAATTCACGTTTTTTATTTCATTATTTTTTAAAAACTCAAATTTTCAAAACGCAACCGCTCAACTTTATCTACTTCGTACCTTTTTAATAAAATAAACTTTATTCGTCAAATACGAAGCGCATGTCTATCGATTTATCCGGAAAAAAAATTCGCTGAAAAGATCGTCGAATTGCGAACAAAACAAGCCCAATATTGCAATAGTTCTGACATGCGTACGATTTTATAAAAAATGTTGAAGTTTAATATATATTTTAAAATGTTTACAAAAATAGTCTTTAAGGTTATTGGTTTGTTGCAAGATGAGTCCCAACCAGCAACCGCTGAAAAATAGTACTTAGCATTATCGGCCGCTGCAAAAATAGTCACGCGCTCTCCGCAGCAACGTGCGGGTGAGAAACCTCGTTATAATTATAATCAAGAAAACCAGTCTCTCAATTTCAGTCTCATAGAATAATGATTATACATGCATGGATCTATTAATTAATATAACAAGTTAGGTCACCCGCGCTCTGCTGCGGGATGTTTCGCGGCCGGTGTTTTCGGTTGGACGTGTTAGAAGGTATATTTTTGTAAAAAAAAAAAAATTAACGGTCGTTAAGCAACGACCGATTTAAAGCACTGTTTTGGTGCATTCTAAAAAAAAATAATACCGATAACTGGTGCATTTAATGCACACTAAATGCAAAAGGCCATTTAATGCATGCGAGAGGGTATTCCGAGGAAAAAAAAAAGAAAATTTTATTTTAGAAATTTTTTGACAAAAAAAAGGGAAAAAAAACTGGCGACGCGCGCGCTGCGGACGATTAGCGGTTAGCGTGAGGTTTGAGGAAACTTAAAGTTTTAGCGAGGTTTGAGGAAGCTTAAAGGTTTATTCATAAAAAAACAGACGGATGACTCAAACAGCGCGACAGGGTATTCCGTGGAAAAAAAAAGGAAAGTTTAATTTTAAAAACTTTTTAAGAAAAAAAAAGGAAAAAAAACTGGTAAAAAAAAAAAAAAAAATTAAAATCTGTTAACAAAAAATATTTCATAAAAAAAAAGAACGATGGTTACGACAGTGCGTGAGGGTATTTTCGAGGAGAAAAAAAAAAGGAAAATTTTATTTTAAAATTTTTTTAGAAAAAAAAAAGGGACGATTAGCGGAGCGCGAGGTTTGAGGAAACTTAAGGTTTGTTATTAAAAAAACAGATCCGATGAATATACTGCGCGATTGAGGGTATTCCGAGGTAAGTAAAAGTTCAATTTTTCTTATAAACAAACCCGGTGCAACGCACGGGTATGAAAACTCTCGTATATATAAAGATTGAGTCTATATAATTAATGTTGAGTGGTAATGATTAATGTCATCAATACATATGCAAGTGACCATGTTATAGTTTTGTGTCCAATGGACTACTCATGCATTCGGTTTTCTTATTCCCATTTAGTAGTCATAAATCAAAATAAATGCTAAAACCAATTTTGAGTTCAATATAATAATTATGTGTCTACTCGAGTATCCATGCATTGAATTTTCTTATATCCGTTTAGTAGTCATTGGTATCCTCAACTTCCATAGAGTACTAGCTGGTACCTGCGCAAAGCGGCGTCGGGTACCGGTAACTAAATTTTGTGGCACGTTTTTTTTCTAACAATTAATTTACGAAAGAATGAAAAATTTACAAACAAATGTTATTTATTTTAACAAATGATAAGCTTATATATATCTTTTAGACAGGTATTAAAATATGCGGTTTTCATCACTTATATGATGGTGAGTTTCATATTCTTTATTTTCTTCCAACCTAAACTTCAAAACTTCAAAGTTCTTGTCTAGTTGTCTTAAATTAAACAACAACAAAAAACCCCTAAAAAGAATTAAGGAATAACAGACATACTTTAGATATATAGTTGGGCCAACATATTAATCCATTGGGCCTCTAGATTTTACACGCCAATAACATATGTTTCTGTGTTTTACCAAACATACGAGATTATCTCATCCTAAATTCCCCCTTTCTTGTTGTTCATCCATATCTCATCATATCAAACCAGACATGTATCCAGATTAACCTTCTTTATCCATTTTTAATTGGGTCTTTGCTCGAGGGGTTCATTCTTCAAATGGGTCATCTGATTTTGCCCATTTTTTAGGTATTATGTTTTTTTGATCCCTAATTTTTGTTGGAGTTTGTTTTGGAGAGTAAATATTAACATCAGTGGGTGGGTTGTTTTGGTTGGAGAAAATGAAATGGGTTGTTGGTGATAAGATTGCTGGTTCAGAGACCTGAGGTTTCAGGTTTACTTGTCTGTTGTACTTCAGAAGCCGATTAGAACTTAAAGATTTGAATGGTTAGTGTCCTTCATTGGTTTTAGTTTTATATTTGTTAAATTTCGATTGAATTTTTATGGTTACATAGATGTATATACCTTGTAGAATGCGAAATAATTGATATGAAATTGGTTTTTCCTATATGCGATAAGTTGTTATGTGGTTCAGAAATTCGCTTTCTATGTTAGAATTGTTGGCTTAATAGTTAAATTTGGTAGGGCTTATGTCTGTTGTTATAGATATCATCATCATTGATTGCTAATTGGACAATTAGAAGTATGCGCAATTTGTTTTTAGCGGTTTTTGAATTAGCAGTGTGGCTGATATGATTCTGTTTTATTAGATTAGGCATATATGAATTATATATAAGAGTAAATCATGAAATTTCAATGGTATTCGTTATTAGAAAAAGAAACGTCATTTATTATAGAAGTGCTTCTAAACAAACTAAATGACTGTCAACGTGTGTTAGTCATCATGTAAAACCTCTCGATACACCACATTTGATGTGTAAACTCCGTCGACATTAAACTTCTTCGTAGGATTTACTAATACTTTTGTCGTGTGACGTGAAATTCCTCTTGAAAGGGCAACGTAAAGTTGTCCATGTGAGAAATATATTTGTATTACATAAATACTAATAAAATACTATGTATGTATAAATATATTTGTATATATATGTATATATTATTCGGGTGGGGCGGGTCGGAGATGTTATTCCCGTTCAACGCCTCAAACCCGATTAAAATCTCCGCTTAAACTCCAAGCCCACCCTGTAACCCGATAATTATGCCTCGCGCCGTCCCAATTAGTTCGGGTTTAGAATTTCTCGGTAGAGTTCGGGTTTTTTTCAATCCCTACGTACCCAATTAGTTCGGGTTTAGAATTTCTCGGTAGACTACATATACCAAAAGAAGAGCGTATACCAGAAATAGCATAAGGTACAACCAATCATTATACAACCATAGAGCTCCGTTTCTCAAATGATCCCCTGTTAACAGACCAACAAATCGAAAGGGTTACAGCGACGATCGATAAACAGCAGATTGAACCAAAATTAGCGACAAATAATGTCACGAGAACGATTTAGAAAAGCTTTATTGCCACCAGGAGCAGAGGTAATTACCGTTATTCTGATTTAATTCTTCAATCAATCAATATTGTATGGGATTGTCTAACGAGTGCCCTCAGGGCATTGCTTAAGGTGCATTAATTCATTTTAAACTTTTCTTATAAATTGGAAAATGCATTTAATACACATTAATTGATCTTATAATTTACCTTAATTAGTTGCGAATTTGTATTTGATAAACTTAAATTTTCCTTATTTAATCATTTAATCCGGTGCCCTGAGGGCACTAATTAGACAAACCCAATATTGTAATTGGAGTTATGAATTGTTTTTTTTTAATTCTAACTACAGAATATTGAAAAGCTGAAAAACATCATAAAAGAAGGGAATTACTATGGTGCTCAACAGATGTACAAGACCACTAGCGCAAGGTACTACCAATTTTTCTTTTTCTTTTTAGGTAACCATAGTTTCCGACCTTTTGACCTAATCCACGGGGTTTGGCCCACCAATTTATATATGTAACAAGTACTATTGCATTGTTACTTGTGTATCAGATACTATATATGCTTACTTATGCTCGTTATAGATATGCGACAGTTGGACGATTTAAGGAAGCGTTGGAACTTCTTCAGTCAGGTGCTTGTCTGCAATTAGAACACGAGCAGGTAAGTTTCACCATCACTTTTATCTGTTACCATTAGGATGTTCACTGATATGGAATTGTTATTTAGGTGACTTGTGGGGGTGAGCTTGCCGTGTTGTTTGTGGACATGCTAGTCAAAGCTAAAGTCGACTTTGATCAAGACTATCTTGGTTAGTACTACTATTGTTTTTTTTCGTAAATGCATCAACATGCTTATCAATATGCCAATGTAAATATTAAACAAAGATGTGCCAAGTTGTCAAGACTATAATTGTGTTGTACGTGTGTCTCGTATAATATAACCTAGAACCTTATTAACATATTATTAGTGTAGAAAGCCGATGGCGAGGTTTCTGCCATGCTCTCTATGATAACAAAGGATCAATTTTTTAAAATAAATTAAAGGATATTATAGCACCCTTTTATATTAATTTTAAGGTGACTGATTGTTAATGTTTATTCTGCTGTGTTTGCAACTGTTGCAACCACCTATCTTAGATCGTATAAGGACAATCTACAAAAAATTCCCTCGGATTCCTTTGCCCCAGAACTTGGACTTGGCTGATGATGATGCAATTCATAACTTATCTGAAACCCTTGGAGCTGCAAAAATACGTGTTGAGAGTTGCTCATCTTTTTTGAAAGCTGCTATCAAGTGAGTGGTTCTGCTTTCCTTTTCTTTTAGTGTTACGATGACCATATCGGTCCCTCTTCAGTCTTTATCGTATGCACTAGCTTTCTTCGTTCTCTGTGCATCATCGCATGTTAATATTGGAGTTCCATCGGTTAACAAAGATACGTTTATATTGGTTACATACATATAATGGTTTCCATAGATCTCCTATAAGATGCATTTGGGAAGTACATGATGAAAGTTGTTGTTTTTCTTTCTCTGTGTGTCTTGGGGGGTGTAGTTCACCGTTAAGGCATCTATTTTAGTTGTAGCACATCGTTGATCTATAATGAAATGAGCCTTTTGCTAAAAAACATAATTTTGTAGAACATCAGATATTGTTTTTATATATGAGGCTGCAGGTCACATCTAATAGATTAAAAGGGGTTAATGCAATGCCGTTAAAGGACTTTTGTAAAGATGAATCGAACTATAGCTCTATTTCGATAAAGTAAGGATATTTAAATAGACGTATAGGAATATAGCTGATAGTATTGAATTATAAGAAATATAATTCTGCGGTATCAAGATGTGAACACGGGTTACAAACATTACAAATCATGGAACATGAAACCAATTGTAAAGGCACCACTTCTTTTTGTGATGGACTGACATTTTCGGATCTACTTTCTTTTTTATTGTCTGTGGCAAAGCTTTGAGTTTTCATCTTCATTTGAATTTGATCGTCTGATTGTTGTCTCCTTTTTGTAGGTGGTCTTCAGAATCTGGTCCACGTAAACTTGGATCTGCAGAACTACATGATATGTTGGCTGAATATATATACTCTGAATCACCAGAGCCGGTACATTTTTTATATAATTTTGTTCATGTTTTGATTTTTAATTTACCATGATGAAGGCAAAATGTCTTAAAAGAATATTGTTGGTATCAGGAATGATGCAAGTACTAATACGTGTTGTTTTTCAGGACATGGCTAGAGTGTGTTTCCACTTTTCACGGGGTAGAAATCCAAATAGGTTTGCTTCAACCCTAGTGAATTGTATGGGAAAGGTTAGCTTTTTTCTGTCTGTTTTTTTTGTTGTTGTTGAAGTTATCCTTTTATAACTTATAAGTATAAATTAGGGCTGAGCATAATAGACCGCAGACCGGACCGGACCGAGAAAACAGACCGAACCGGACCGAACATATTTCGGTCTGATCCTCAGTTCGTCCTTTCTCTCATATTCGGTCTTCGGTCCGGTCCGGTTTGGTCTTGAGTAAAACCGGCCATTATGCTGTGTTGGACCGGACCGAAGACTGAACCGAACCGACCCGGACATAACCAAGCGTTTTAGTCCAGTCTTTGGTCCCGTGTTTTGGACCAAATCGGTTTTTGGTCGGTCTTGGTCAGTCCGGTCTGATTTTTGGACCGTGATCAGGCCTAGTATAAATTGCTTAGTTTAATGGTAATTGAGCTTCCCCTTAATTATTTTTCTGTTACCTGATCGATGCAACTATGTTTCTTTGTGTGCTTGGCTATGCAGTGTTATCTGGGTGAAGATGATTTGGCGATTGCACGAGCAATTTTGATGTAAGTAATCTTCGATACTAATTTTTCTTGGTTACTACTTTATTGACCATATTTAAATAAGTTTTGTGAATCATTTTCTGTGTAGGTATCTATCTATTGGTAATCTGAGAGATGCTAACAATCTTATGGAAGAGATAGATATATTGAATGCTAATTTGATTCCTTCATTATTATTGATAACAACTATCCTATATATAGGATACAAGAGAACATTATGGAATGATTACCATGGGCTTAGGCCCAATACAAATTAATGAATAATAAATGTCTTGACTAATAAATGTCTTGACTTGACTTTAAAACTCTTGACCTGGGATTTTAGTATCATCAGATTAGATGAGTAGATGCAATTGCCGCTATGCAATATGTTGAAACATAAGTTCAGCTCCAGTATAGAAACGAGATCTACGTTCAAGCGGGTGCGTAATTTTATGTTTATATTTATAAGCCACACTCTTTACATAATGGACAAACAATATGTGATAACTGTGCCCATCAAATTCCTTTAGTTTGTTTGGTAACGGAATTCATTTCGCTGTCTTCATTTCATATGATGCCGGTCCCTTAAATGAATTGCTAAATGACCAATTCACCAAAACGCGGACCCGCCTTACATAACTATATTAGGCACAAAGGTAATGGCTGCCGAGAGCCTGAGGCTGATTTGCCAAAACTAGAATACCTTGCATATATTGTTCGTTAGCTGCAGGGACCTAGACCTTTTCCAAAAAAAGCCCCAAGTGGGTGTTTCTGGGACCTGTCTCTGTAATTTCCCCTCTGATCAGGCTGGTTGCTACTTGCAGTACTTGGAATTCATGCCATATCTGCCTCTATCAGATATTTAAATGTGAAAACTCTGATCCGTTTACTTACAATCAGCCAATTTGGGCTATGTTCTATGTCATATATGTCAAATCAATATAATTAGCTAAAAAGGGAACGGGTCAAATCGGTTTAAAGTCGCCCAAGGTGTATCTTTAATGAACACAACCTCCTATTCCTTTTATTAAACTTCGTAGAATATTGAATAATTATAGCTTTTTGTTATCATATTTACTACAAATAAATTTATCAAGAAAAAAAATGGAGAACAAGGTGTTTTTGGTCAGTGCAGCCCAACGTGGCCGGCCCATCAATGTCGCCATCTCTAGCCTGTATGTTCAGTTTTTTTATAATTATTTCTTGCAGTTGCTAGAAGACATTGGAGAAAAGTTTTATGGAGTACGCCGTAAAAATCCTTTACAAGGGATGTTTGGAGAGTTGTTTAAGGTACCTGTAGTTTCTACTTCTCATCCATAATGATGTTAGTATGTTGCCACTAATTTTCTGGCAGTAGAGTAAAAAGTTGTCAAGTTCTGACTGATTTTCTTGTTTGTAGATGTGAGTTGAAGCCAATAAGCATATTTCATAAAAAAGGGCCAAACCTCTCCCCTAATGTTTACTGCGGTTTTACATGCTTCGATGCTCGTACATGGCTGGAAACGTTTTTTGTAATCTTATATTTTACGTTCTTATAACTCATAATCTTTGTCAAATTTTTTTCTTAAATTTGAAATCTTTGTAACATTAAATAAAATTGTGCTTTTCTATGAACTGATTTCATTTAGGACGCCCTAGGCACATGGTTTCATTTTTGGACATAAACTTCGGTCCCATTTGTCAATGCGGAGGTTTTGTAAGAGCGACAAGATACACAAATTATTTGTATGTGTTACGATTTTGCTGTGGCAAACTTCACAACATGTTTAGAGGTGCGCAAATCAGTTAACCAGTTCGGTTCGGTTTGAGTCAAACAGGAACCAGTTTCAGTCAACAGGAAGCCGAAACCAGTTGGCACGAACCTGAACGGTTTGGAACCGGTTTGGGTTCGGTTATGCCGGAACCGGTTTGGCCGGTTTGGAAACCGGTTCGGTTCGGTTAACCTGTAAAACGGTTTGGTCGTTTTTGTTTTTTTTTTTTTTTTTTTTTTTAACATATAGGAATCTACAACTAAACGAAATACAAAGAATGAAGTCGTTGATGACAAGAAGGTTGTGTTTATTTTTTTTAAACATATAGAAATACACAACATATAGGAAATACAAACATAAACGAATACAAAATAAAACTAGTAGTATGTGTATTGTCGTGTCCGTTTCATGTATTCATAGACCCTCCAGCTTCATCTTGGGGTTTCGTCAGCTTCTGCCCGCTGCTCAACATATAATCATGAGGTGGTTCTTCCAAAAGAGCTCGTAGCTACTAGGAACTAACGCCCAAAAAAAAATTTCTTGATCGGTTAGTTGTGTGGCTTTATTTCATTTGCACCTCTGTCATTAAAAGACACTTCTTTTCAATCAGTCCTAGGCAGTTCTAAGGTGAGTTGTTCATTGTGTGTGTCTACGCTCATGAGCGTCTAAGTGGTCTTTATACTCATACACATCTCTTAAGAATCATGCAGGTTAGTCTTGTTCTTCGGATTGACAAAAGCCTACCACTTGTGAAAATGCTGATTCAGAAGATTTGGCTGACGAGAAGCTTGGACACTTAATATATCCAGGGCCATGCGGGATAGAACAGGAAACTGATTTTCCTTTGTTTTCCAAAACCCCAATACATCATAAGATTCATAGTCCTTGGGCTGAAGTCCTCTCACAAAATCTGTTTTGGATATATTTGTGCAATACTACGAGGACATTATGGATCACCACTTGCCTTCTTTTGTTTATGTTGGGTTAATCCGTGTTTACATACGAGATAAAGGATCACGGACTCTTTTGGATGAGAACCCTAGCAGCTAGTTGATGAGTTGGTGAATACATATTTCGTATAATACATATTATACAATCCTTGGAAAGATTCATGAAAATAATTACGGACCTAGTTGCAAACCCATCATCGGCAAACTCCAAGTCCCTACTTATATTTTCAATCAAATAGTCTACCCCAGATACATTAAAACATGGATTTAAAGCGGCTGCACAAGTAATTATTGGTGGCATGTTTTCAAAATACTTCCTAAGTTTTCTCTTCATCGGTTTAACCATACTTGACAACACCCCCCCCTCAAGTTCTAAATCAGATAATTTACAACTTATGAAAAAAATCTGTTGCAAAACCAATGGAGATGTTGGGTAGTAAACCCCCGACAAAACAACCGTAGCATTTTGAAACACCGCAAGTAATGGGTTTAACATTTCAATAAGTCCCCAATATTCATCCGGGAATTTTTTAAACCTTCTACCATTCTTGCTGACCAAAATGTCATGAAATGTATCAACGTTTATTTGCTGTTTCAAACCACTTTCGAACATTTCAAAAGTGGGAGTTTCATCGTTGTTTCAAGTCACAATTGGCGAATAACAAGGTTTTTTGCTCGTGACAAAAATTTTAAATATACCGTCTACGGTTTTTCTCACCAGATTTTGAAAAACATTCTTTTAACATTTGTTTTGAAGCCTCTTTCATTGATTAACTATGGGGACCTTTAAACCAGCTTGCACAACCAAGTTAATGATGTGTGCAACACAACGACTATGATAAAATCTACCCCCCATTGGTGGGTTGTATTTTAATCTTAGTTTATTCATGGCCGATGTGTTGTTGCTGGCATTGTCCAAAGTAATTGACAAAATTTTATCTTTCAAACCATAAACGACAAAGACTTTTTCTAACATATATTTCAAGTTTTTACCGGTGTGCTCAGACGAAAACTCTTCGAACGATGGACCCGCTTCATCATTTGCAAGAAACTAGGTCAATCCAATGTGCTGGTGGTACAACATGTAAAGAACCGGGCAAATTATGGAGGTATTAGAGCGGTCATATGTACGTTGTTTAGGTTGACCATAGTCTTTAGGTTAGCAAAACCATCAATTGTTGCTTGTTTAGCCGCCTTACATAATTTCATAGCTTCACGTTTAAGGTAGAACGACTTTACATGAGTGTAGGCGGGTTGCATAGTGTTATGGAAACACTCTCGTTGTTGTTCGTTGTCGAAGTGGTTAAATGGTATAAACCCTCTTTGCATCACCAAACCGCAAACTGTTCACGGAGATAATACGGATTGTAAATTGAAAAACTTGCCATTCTCGGGCCATCGTCGTTTGCCCGCTTCAGGTTCTGATTCTGCTGAGCCTTGAGTACTGCACAATATCGAGGATGACTAATATGATTCATCAACGTTTCGTATTGGACCACACCGCAAAGAAATGAAAGCAGAACTTTGCATTGTGCTTTTTCTATGACGTCGGTCATAATGACATGTTGTAGTCTTTCCCAAACTTCTGGATTTTCGACAGGTTTGTTTCGATTCCACGGATTGGCAGTGCACTGATGAACATCTCCGGTAGGTCGTATCTGAGCCAGAGGCGGGAT
The DNA here is from genome assembly GCA_026074375.1 of Tanacetum coccineum. Lineage (NCBI taxonomy): Eukaryota > Viridiplantae > Streptophyta > Magnoliopsida > Asterales > Asteraceae > Tanacetum > Tanacetum coccineum. Next base: position 14,956 of record BQNB010078908.1, on the reverse strand, counting down.
TCACTTGCATTGGAGGTGGATATGTTTTTTTTTGTTCTTAAGAAGATTGTATGAAAGGATTGATAGTTGTGGATAATAGTTGGTAATATAACATCCTTATTTATAGAATTAAGAAAATCTTGCTTTTCTATCCTGTTATCCACAAGGAAAATCTATATGATAAGAAAGTCTGTTAAAGTAAATTCCGGGACCCACTTTGATCAAAAAAATCGGTTCGGGTTCCAAACCCGGTTCCAAAAACCGTTCGACAAAACCGGTTTACAAAAACTGGTAGTCAAAACCGGTGGATCCAAAAAATGTCGAACCGGTTTCAAAACCGTCGGTTTGTTTGACCAGGAACCGGAACCGGTCCTCGGTCAAAAACGGTTTTGACCGGTTCGTTCCTCGGTGTTGCTAAACAAAAAACAATAAACACGGGTTCCGGTTCGAAAACCGGTTTATTTGTGCACCTCTAAACATGTTATTGCCATCATTGATATGTTTTAATGGATGCTTAGAGCCTGAGAATGTATCTGTTTCTATGTTTGACTCTCATTTTATATCAATTTGTTTTATTTAGGGGGTGTTTGGGATTTGCTTATTTAAAATAAATTATTCGTTTTAAAAATGAATAATCAGATAATCAGCTTTTACAAAACGTGATTATGAAATATAGTGTTTGGATTTGATTATACTTTATGATATTGCAATAGTGTTTGTTAAATTTAATTATTTTTTTCCTTAATGAGTAAAATTACAAAAAAAGACACTTGCATTACCAAATTGTCTCACATGAAAATTAAATGAGGGGCAATGTAGATATTTGACTTCAAATTTGTGGGCCACATGCAAATTGGTACCTTGCGTTTTCAAAAAGCAACACATTTCTAGATTATACAAAACGTGGTTTTGTCTCATTGAAAACGCAAATAATCAATTATATAGAAAAGATTCTCAAACACTATTATTTGATTATTCACGTTTTATAAACGTGATAAGCAAATAATTCATACCTAAACGCAAACACAAACACCCCCTTAGCACATGTGGAATAACTCAGGTAGTCTTGAAAATTAGATACTCCTCTTTACAATATCTTTTTTTTATACATGGGTTTCCGACTAGCTAAGGGAAACCCAAACGAACACATACATTTAAAGTGTTGTGAAACGAAATTACTAAGCAGGTAGGAAATTGCGTAAAGAGTTGAGTTGGTAAATTTTCTATTACCGCCGCTATGCGCGGGTAACCAACTAGTTTTTATCTATGAGAAATGATATATCCTCTTACACGTTTTCTACTTATAATTCTACTCACACGATCTTGACAAATGTCACAATTGACGGTTTGAATGCAAAGAGATAATGAATGGAGAAAAAACATAGATTTTTTTTTTTGTGTATGAGAATATGTAGGAATATAATGTAGGAAGATATAACAAAACTCTTTTTTCTATAGTTCTTACATGAAGTGACTTATACTTATCAAACCAAGCTCTTTTTAGAGTCGAGTTTTGAGTAAGTGTTTTCTTTTTCAAAACTAATTAATCCGACTCGAATAATTTTATTTAGTCAATTTTACCATCAAATTAAATGTCCACGATTTTACCATCATATCTTCACGTTTTTAAAGTATCTCGATTGATTGTAACTGTGAGTAGACAATTAGTTTGTATTTTCAGCATTTCATTAACGACAATAAATGAAGTGATTCGGTGAGAAGAAAAACTAATCTGAGAAGAATAAGAAAAAGATTTAGGCAACACATTTCAAATGATCTAAAGTGTGTTTTTATGAACAGTGCTTTTGAGACGAAGGAGTACATTTAGAAAAAAAAAACTTGTGTGGGTCTATAAGAGTGTTGGGTGTCATATCGTTTTTACTAAATTTTAAATATATTTTTATTTTTAAATTATTTTTACAAGTTTTTATTTGAAATTTATCTTTATTATAATTAATTAAAAATCTTTACTTTCTTTAATTTATATATTTAAACTCTGTTACTGTTAGTTTTAATTGATTAGATTTTATACTAATTAATTAATAATTTTTAATTACATAATTATTATCCGTTTTCATTGGCGCCACAAACGTGACCCACAACGCCCAAACACAAGCCATCATGCCGAGAGGGTCCGAATCTAAAGCCAACGCCAAGGAATTGGCTAGAGCCAAGAGACGAAACTTGCAAAATTTTGAATGTCGGAGGGTCCAGCGGTTATTTTCATTTTTTTAAACTTAAAACATTTGTATAAATCTCCTTTACACAACTATTTTTACACACAAACTCATCTTTCACTTCCATTTTCACTCTATTTTACCAAAACTCCAAAATGAGTCACCAAAATGATGTATTTTAGAGGAAGGAGTGTGGTGACGAGCCACCCTCGCCACATCCGATGTGGCTTCGCCAGGGAGCTCGCCACCATACCAACAATCCTCGCCACTTCAAATTTGTTGATATCTCGTCGTGCAGACGAGTCAAATAACGATAAAATGTTTTTTTTTCTTTTTCTTTTCTCTTCTTTTTCTTTTTCTTTTTCTTTTGATTTAAAATGTGTGTATGTGTTGCAGTGGTGGGGCGTTTTAAGATTTGTGTATTTGCAGGTTGGATGATGAAGAAGAAGGGGTGGGGGTGTTTTCGTTTTGTGTTTTTATTTTAGAGTAAATTGCAAAAATCGTCCCTCATTTTAACCCCTTATAGTTTTTCTTGTTTGTCGTTTTAGGTTTAAGTTTATAATTTTTCGTTTGTAAACAGTTTTTTTATTTTATAAAAAATAAATTTGTAATTTTGTATTTTTATGTTTCATATTGTTTTTTTATGTTTTGTATGGTAATTTAATTTTAATAAAATGAATTAAATTTGTGTGAAAAAAATAGAAAAGTAAATAAAATTGTGGGTGGTGGGTCAAAGTGAAGATAAAAAAAAAAAAAAAAACATAAAAAAAAGATAGAGGTGTAGTTATAGTAAGGGTATTTTTGAGTGGAGTGGGATGCGATTGATTAACAGTTTTTTATTTACCCAAAATATATACAACATATAATACTTAAAAGAGCAATTAAGAAAATTACCAAGTTACCCTCGATAAAATTCACTCTCAAAAATATATATGATATAATATATAATACGTATATTAAACCGGGCAAATATGATCACCCGGGTCGTTTCCCCAACGACTAGTGAAATTGAAACCTTGTTTAAGCTTGGATTATGATTTGAATAAGCAAATGGATGATTTGATAATCTAAAGCAACAATTAAAATGGACAATTAAAAACAATTAAATAATTAAACTAATACGGAAAACAAATAAAACGCAACACTTAAGCAAGTAAACTAAATTTAACTCCTAAAAATGTAAACTAAAATTCTAAACCTAATTTAGGATAAAAGAAAATTCTAGGAAAAAGAAAAATATTTTTTTGATTATTTTTGAATTTAATATGAATTAAAAACTATTTTAATCTAATTAAATCCTAGAAAATAGCAAATTAAGTACTAAAAATTTGGAAAAATGATTTTTAAGCTTAGAAAAGTCTAAAATATTATAAAAGCAAAGAAAACTATTTTTAACTATTTTTATTATTAAAATCCTATTTTTAAAATTTAAATTAAAAGCTCAAAAATGAAATTTAAGATCTAAAAAGTGTAAAAATGATTTTACTAGATGTAAACCTAAAGCATTTTTTAATAAAACTGAAAACTCTTTTTTGTATTTTTCCGAAACATTTTCTAATTTTTATTGATTTTTATAAGATTTTTCAACTTTCGAAAAACTTTAAAAAATAAACTAATTGATAAAAAATTACGAAAAATTCAGGAAAAATCTATAATGCAACGAAGTTTACTAGAAAAATGTAAGATCCAACTCAGCTTATCAAATAAGCTGAGAAAAGAGCTTATAAAGCTACGGCTTATTTATAGAAAGGAAATTGAAAACGTGTAGCTAGTATTAAATGTCAGAAGAAAACACTATGAAGAGCTATTGATCAAATGGATAGCACTTTGGGCTTTATAATGAGAGGTCGTGGGTTCGAGTGCGGGCAACCCATTTTTGCTATTTTTTTTTTTGACTTTTAAGAAAAACTAAATATTAGAACTTAAAAAGGACACAAAATTAAGCAACTTTAATAAAGATAATCTAAACTGAAACTTAATAATAAGCTCTTAAACAGCTTATTAAAAAGCTGAAAACAAAACAAGTTTTCCTTACTTTACTATAAGCTATGCAAAAATAAAGCTCAAATTGAACTCAAATTTAAAAAGAAAAAAAGTTTTGGAAAGCTTGTGATGAGCTTAATCTATAAATGAAAAGAAGTCTAAGCTAGAAACTCTTAAAGACATTTAAATTTGACGAAGAAAGTAACTAACTCAGGAAATGACTTAAAAAGCTAAGAATTTAGAAAAGCTAAAATGCTTAAAAGGCCAAAGTAGAAACTGAGCTTATCAAGACTTATAAATCAACTAACAAACTTCTTATTTAAACAATAAAACCTAACTCTATAAGCTAGAATTCAGATCAAAAAGCTATCATCTATTAGCTACTGTTTTTGGTCTTTTTAGATTTTTTGGTGACTTTTAAGCTAAAATGAACTAAAGTAAATAAGCTGGAAAATGAAGGTTAAGCCCTAATTTATATTAAGCTATATCTATACTATATCCTACTTAACTATAAGCTCCTAAAAGTTGTGTTTGCCTAGCTAAGAATTGAAACAAAAGTGACAGCAGGAACTGATATGTTCCTGCTGATGCACTTTGCAAAATGCAAAATCAGCAAGTGCAGGTTATCAAATGGGTAAACCTGTACTTATACACTCTTAGTGAGTGTTTTCAAACACAATTCAAGCATAAACACAAGCTCATAGAGCTTGGATCAGGATTAAGCAAGCAAGTCAAATGGCGCCCTTTTGCCCTGGTGCTAAGAAGCTAAATAAGCCATAACTATTTTTTTTTAATTTTTTTTGCAAACTAACTTATAAAAACTAAATGAAAACTAATCTTAAGTGAAAACTCAGCTGACTCAAACAAATTGCACAAGTAATATTGACTTTTAGAGGTCAAACTTTCTTAAACAAAACACTCCTAATTAATATGACAGATTTTAAAAAGCTTATGAAATGAAAATCTATTTATCAAAAGCTTAAGACCAGATGATGCAGAGTTTATATTATCCCTAATAAGCATGAATTAACAACTAAATAAGCAGTAATCTAAAATTTAAGCTATTTCTACTATTTTTGGTTTTTTTATGGTTTTTTAAGACAAATATTGTAAACCATATCTAAGATGTTAAGCTAACATCAGATTATAACGAATCTAATAATAAGCAATATAGAAGGCAATTAATACTAATACGAGACACAATCAGCAATAAGCAATCCTACACTATTAAGCTAAAATTAAGCTAGAAATGAAAATAAGTAAATGAAAACTTACTTGTGCCTCAGCTAAACAGAAGCTCAAACTCAATTTTCAGCTACAAGCTTTAGCTTATTCATGTGAATAAGCTAGTATAAGTCCATGAGGATCCTTCCATTTTAGATCCCCCTTCCATAGCTTAAATCCAATAAGTCCAAGATAAGGTAATAGTTTTTAAGCTTATTTTAAAGTAGTTTAAATAAAATTAAGGTTAATTAAGCTCAATCATGAGCTTAGAGACTCATGAGAGCTTATGAGTAGCTTATGAGTAGCTTATGGCTTTAGTTTAACAATTGATATGAAAATAAAGAGATTATGAGAGATTATCTAAAAACTGAATTATCATTAATAAAAAACTTAGTTACAATACTTGAAATGAAAGTTACAATGTTTAAAAGGTAAATTAAGCTGGAAAAAGGAACTTAAGCTAAAACTTAAATCTAAAGCTATAAGCTAAAAACTAACTAGGTGAAAAGATGTTCCGTGTGTGTGAACTGTTTAGGGCTATTTATAGCTAAACAAAGAACCTTCTAGCCCCTTGCCTTCATCAATCATCCACCCTTGATCTTTCTTTCATTTTTGATCTTTGCTTTTGTCCATTGGATCACTAAGTGACCTCACACGGATTGCCAACGTGGCAATCCGTTTGAGGCTCACTTGTGCTTCTTTTCTGAGTGATTTAGCACAAAAACCCATCACTATGTGTGCTTTCCCCATGGCTGACGTGGTTATGAGCTTGAGTGAACTTGATTAGTCCATTGATATACTGCATTTTGTCCCTTGCCCATTGTGTTTAGGAGCTCATGAATTGACTATCGCACCCTTTGATTTCTATTTGCCCCTTGTTTTTAACTGAGTGGTGGATTGTTGGTGATGATGAATAGTAAAAAGGCTTCGCGCCCATTTTTTTGACAGTTAAAAACTGTTATAACTTTGGGATTTTACACAAATGGTCCTTGTCTTTCTTTTCCCTTTTTCTAGTTATGAAAAGTTTTGGGACAATGCAAGTTTGGTCCCTGGAGTTTTATGAAAATGTTAATGGACTAGGATTTGGGCTTATGGTTATGGGCTTGGATCCGGGTAAGGCCCATTTAGGGTTTAGAAGGCCCATTAAGCTCTCTAAGGCCCAATAAAAGGTGAGGGGTCATTTTTGGACATTTATGAACTTGAGGGACTGGAATTGGATTATTGTGAGGTTTTGTAACCCCTTATAGTTTTTCTTGTTTGTCGTTTTAAGTTTAAGTTTAATTTTGTTGTTAAAAAGTGTTTTTTATTTTATAAAAACTAATTTGTGATTTTGTATTTTTATGTTTTATATTGTTTTTTTATGTTTTGTATTGTAATTTAATTTTAATAAAATGAATTAAATTTGTGTGAAAAAAATAGAAAAGTAAATAAAATTGTGGGTGGTGGGGTCAAAGTGAAGAGATAGGAGTGTGTTATGAGTGAAAGTGTATTTTTGAGTGGGAGTGAGATGCTGATGTGACAGATTGTGAGGCCCAAATGAAGAGATGTATCTCTTCATGATACTCCTTGCTCTTACAATAACTTTCTCGAATGCCTCAAGCTCTAAACTCGTCATCTTCGTCAGATCCCGCTACACCTTCAACCGCAAACTCAATATCTTCCTCGCACCCTCAATTTGCTTCGTTTGCTAGCCAATATACTATGCCAACATACACACCCGAATAATATATTTTTTTCAACAACAATTTCAACAACGTCAACAATATCCACCACAATTCTTTTCACAATAACCAACATATCCACCACAACCACAACAACAACCACCGCAAGAGACCCAAAAAAGCGAAAGGTGGAGAAAAAACAAAATACCCGCCAAACCCATCGAAAAAGAAAATCATTCCTCTTGTTAAAGTTCTTTGGAAAAATCATCCCGCGCGTGAGGCTACTTGGGAAAACGAAGAAATGATGCGGACTGACTATCCACATTTCTTTTCGCGTTTTGGTACGTTTTCATTTAAGTTTCGATATTAATTTCGCGGCCAAATTTTTTTTTAGAGGAGAAGAATTATAACACCCAAAGTTTAAATATCATACACGTCACAAATTTCACATTTCATAATGTTACAAGTACAAATAAAACAAAATTTTGTCAACCATTACTAGTTACTAGTACATATATATAGCTAAATGTTAATTAGTAACTAACACTATAAGTTTCATTTACAACTAAGATAAGAATAAAAGAAACCCCACGTTTAAAGTTTCTGTTAGTCAAGCCATAATACCCGGTCCATCCTCCACATCCCATTTTTCTCGAGCACTCTGTTAAACCACGCAACTCATATATGTATTCCATACTCATTATTCAGAATATCTCAACACAAAACCTAAAACAGATCTCAACACTTCTAAAACAACATATTACTGCATAAATAAAACCTTTGAGAGAGGGTTCACGTGAGGTTTTGCTTGTATCATGGAGTTGTGTTTTGGTTCGTATCCGTTAAGTTTCGGTTCGGGCTGTGGTTCGTGTTTCGCTTTGATTTCGGTACGTAGTTTGAAGGTTCCTAATTTCACACACTTATGATCTTAGAGAGAGAAAGTTAGAGAGAGAGAGATGGATGGGAGAAACACACTAAAGAGTGTGTGTAAAATGATTTCTTCCAACACCCTCTCCATGTGTAAAGAGGGTTTAAATAGTTCTTACAAAACGCCCCTAAAATGGGCTATGGTGTGGGCTTACAGTGGGTAAAGACCCGACCCACACC
>BQNB010078907.1:0-30408 GCA_026074375.1 Tanacetum coccineum | reverse complement strand
GAGCATCTGTTTTTGGAGAAAGTCTCTTTTTACACAACCTTCTGAATGCACTAGCTAACGACATAATAAATGTTGAGATATAGTCCATGAAAGAAAATCAATTTTGGAATTTGATTGATCTTTCACTAATCGGTAAGACTGAGAAGCTAAATTGGTTCTTCTCGGAGAAGACTAATATGGACAAAAATGTACACACATTTAAACGCACGCCTAGTGATAAGGGTTTTACTTATACTCAAGCAATTGACTATGATTACAGCTTCTTTTCCTTATAAGCGTTAAATGAATAAAGATATTAATTACCATACTTGATTTCCTAAATATGAAATATGGCAATTGGATGTCAAAACTCCTCTTGAATGAATATAACTTTGTGAGGACGTTGTGTAATCAAAAGGGTTTATGAATCCAAGTTATCTTTTAGGAAAATTGTGGCAAGCTGGTAAAAATCAAGTTATGATTAATAACATGCATTCTAGAGCTGGAATCTTAAGTTTAAATCAACAATTTGATTTTGATTGAAACAAAGAGATCTCCTGAGTACACCTTAAAGCTAGTCGAAGCATTATGTTTTGTCTTTTCTTATATTCTTATATGTTGCTCACAACTATTAGCATATAAATATTTCACCTAAGCTAGATTTTAATCCTTAGTTTGGAATAATATTTCTATCGATAAATATAAGAAATAAAACATGTAACCTTGGAGCATACGTTTACTAAGATAAACATACGCGTTAATTTTAAGTCTAACCTTAAACATGACACATCATTGAGCAAGGCTCAAGATCTATCTCACCCGATGAGTTATTAAACACATGTTTAAAAACGTTTGGTTCAGCTAAAGGTTTCATTATGTATATCATGATATGTATTAGACTAATTGTAACACTTTCATGAATGCAATATGAACCTAAAATCATAGCATCTAAGTGAAAGTCATTAGACTGCTATAAAAGGAACATTCTAAAGGCCTGTAAAGGACTAAGGGACATGTTTATAGTTTACGGATTTAATAAGGAGATTAGCGTTGTAGTTTATACACTTAAAGCTTTTATTTTAATTAGATGATTCTTCAATCCTAGTCTAGCTGATTTCATTATAAATGATAATACTATTGACTAGACATGCTTGATTGAAAGCATTGTTGCACTATTCATTAAAGAATAAGAATACTTTATAGTTTGGGAAGCTGTTAAGAAGACTATCTCATATAAGTGGTTTTGCTTGCTTCAAACAACTTATGTAATTTGTTATGGCGATGCTAGTATTATTGTATTAGCACTTGAACGCACATATACAAAATGAAAATCATCGTATTATTCAAAACCTTCACTGCTTGTGAGTTTTGAAACAAGTATTCTCAAAGGTCACTCAGATGACAACTAAGTTGGTACTTTTTACAAAGTCAATATATTGTACCAAACATGTTTATCATTCTAGGAACATTGAACTTCGACCTACTAGTAGTCTCATGTATATCTGTTTTTAGTATTTGGATAATGAAACATTAAGCAGTTGTATTAAACAATGAATTGATATACCTGGTATGATCGTCTTCATTTATACAATTGTGTTATATATTAGCATGTTTAATTCCATGGATAATTTAATTATTCTAAAATTGTCCATTGTCAGTTAATGATACGGGAGTATCATTGAAATAAGGCAAATGTGAGTGTTTTGGTCATATTCATATGGTATGAATATTAATGGATGATACCGCCAAACTCATATGTTGTTCATTGGATGAACATTGGACTGACCCAACCTACGAGTATTCACTACATGGATAGGCTTCAATAGTAAATCTCGCAATTGGTTATGTCTCTCATCCTCAGACTTGAGATGAAAGGTGGTTTTGTGTGTGTGGAATGTCAATCTTTGATATGGTTCAACGCTGACCTGGTGAAGGCTACTATAAAGGCCATTTTCAGGAGGGATGTGAAACACATAACGAACACGTGTAGTCAAAATAGGCTTTGTTTCTCCACATGTTATGGAGTAAGATACTACTGGCCCCTTGATGATTTGAACAGATGTATGTGTGGCCACCAAATATAATTAAGATGATACTTGATTAATTTGGTAATCTAGTTCAATGTCTATGTCGAGAAACAAAATTGTTAAACATTAGAATGACTAATGATCCATGTCAGATATTCAACATAGTATCTATAACAAAAGGATGATTGATACCTAAACTATTTTAAATGAGATGTTTAAGAAACTATCCTCATATGTCTCTGGGGGCATTGGCGTGTTGTAAGACGCTAACCTTTGCTTGTATAATTACTTGATTATTATGATGTTCATATTCAAAAATCAAATGTCTATCTCCTTAAATGACTCCACACCTACAATCAAAAAGAAAATCATCCAAGAACATCTCTCAAAACACAAGTCGAATCTAATTGATCCAAACATTATTCCACTGGAAGTCTTATAATCAAGACAAGCTCATTTTCACCCCATGACATGTCAATGTTGTAGTAACTCACAATGTAAAATTGGTTTACTATTACATGAAATGCATCTCACGTTCGAGTATATTCAAGAACACACCCCACAAAATGAAAAATCTTCTCTCCACAACAAATTTGATCATTTAATCCCAAACACCAATCACAATCCTCATCTACACATATGTAGATGTTGTACCAACAAAGTTAACCAACTCCAACACCTACAAGAAGGTGTTCATTTCATTTACTCCTACATCTAACATCATCTTGGATCTCCTTCAAATACATCATACCTTTCGCACTAAATCCACTCTCATGATACCTCAAACCCTTTGGATTATATGAAAGACAAGATTTTATCCCAATATTTAGGATTTTTAATTGTTTTCTTTTGATTTCTAGTTTAAGTTTCTTGTTCTATGGGCTTTGATGCCAAATTTTATGTTTTATCCCTTATAATGGATTTAACATTATTTTATTTTGCTGTTTGATGAAGGATGTTTATTGCGTAAAATGTATATGTGTGCATATGTGGTTGTCATATATATATTTGCTTGTCTACTAACTTTGTTTTGTAGCACGCTTCTTTAGCTCGATTCCCTGGTGCCCCAAGCGAGAGGGAGCATACACCAAGGGGGAGAACTTGCAATACTGTCTTTATTTTTTTACTTTGCATTCGTAACCAAGTCACTTAGCATTCGTCAAATCAAGATATGCAAGGAATGCCTCTACAACACTTTTTGCTTCGACAAAAGGGGGAGAATAAATGTAAACTCATCTACTAAATACTTATTTAGTAACTTTTAAATATGCATGAGTTTATATTTTGTCATCATCAAAAAGAGAGAGATTGTTAATAAAATATACCTTGCAAAAACAATGTTAATACAAATATTCGCCACAAACGATATTTATATTTAATGATCTTCATGTTTTGATAATAACAAATATAATGTCATACTACGTAAAAGTTTACGTAAACAAGTTATTTAGTCAAAAGTTTACTTGACGACGACAAATCACTTAAGGTATGAATATGGCATTATTAAACATAGTTAATGATCAAAGAAAAATATTATCATTTTCATAAACCTTTTCTAATCAAATGATTCAAGTTAACACATGATTAATTATAATCTAGTTATATTAATCATGTAATACAAAATAAGATTAACCGTAAGTGGAAACAATCTTTCCAAATATTTCTAAATCTTCCCAATCTAGAAAATCTTTCCTTATTGGTGATAACAAATATTTTGTTCTAGAAGAATCTAATAAAATAGTTTTATTAAGTACAAAACAATATTTTGTATAGATTTGGAGTTAATCACAAAATGACAAATGTTGTAACAGCTACACCTACGGATCCACCTAATACAAGGGACATATCCAGCTTATGGTGGCTTCGTTAGTCGCACGGACCAGCTGTCTGGGACAGATTTGAATTTCAAAAGTTTGCCTATAAATAGCAGCCTTAAGCTTTTATTTTAAACAACTCTTGACAAATATTTTTACACACATATTTTATCTTTTGTATATTCTTTGATCATTACACTTGTTACATAATCCATTACAAGTGATCAACTCATTCCACTCTTTAGTGAAGAACACTTACGAAGACGTCAAGCTTCAAGTGTTAATAGTTTAGTTGTGTCATCACGTTTGTGATAATCATTCATCTTGTATATCTTGTGTTGTGTGTTATGTGTATCATATGTGTATGATAGGTTAGTGTGTAGGCCACAAAATACATAGTGTGTTAGATTGGTTCTATCTCGAAGTAGAACTCGGTATTTATCTTAGTACCGGAAAAAGTATAAGCGACGTGTATGGTTTTCTCCGCCTAAAGGGAGCTTGTTGACATAGTAAAGATAACTCTCAAGTTGGGTACTTGGGGAGTGGAGTAGGGTGAAGAGGTGCTTCGTAGCCAAACCACTATAAATCATTGTGTCATTGATTTGATCTTTCTTATCTTTACTTGTTCATATTTCGTAGATTACTTATTTACTTATTGCATCTCTATCATATACACTTGTGTATATCTCTTGAGTTTACATAAGTTGACAATCTAAGTTTTAATTTTTAAAACGGTAAAAACTATTCAACCCCCCTTCTAGTTTCCACAAGAAGATCAAACAACTATAAAGAGATAGATTGGCAACAATGGTTATGGGATCCTCAAAATATTAGGTTCAAGTAATGTTTGCTATAGTTACGTATTATTTGCTGCTACTGTGAGGTATGCAGTACATTTGGGTGTTTCCTGTGGCTGCTGCAGAATATCAGTTTGAAGTAGCTGTTATTATCAAATTAATGAGTGTGCCTAAAGGGTGGAAAGACACAATATGGAGTGTCTTTGTTGTCTTTTTGCTGATCCTCTTTGGCCGGTCAAAGTTGGTGGACCAGATTCTTTAGTAATTGCTTTGAAGTGTGATGTTCCTTGGTGCAGGTCATAGGAATGGTTTGCATTTTGTCTTATAGTTTAAATAGTTATGTCTAAGTTTTTGTGGCTCCGTATGTTCTACTAGTTTGGCTTTGTAGTTTTTGTTTTTTTTGTTTGGGGCTTATTCTTTTTAATTGTCTTGTTAAGAAGGTGAGTTGCTATTTATTTTGTATCTTGTTGTTTCGGTTTCTAATATATGTTGCCTTTCTAAAAAAAATTAATTAGCCTGCCAAAAGAGCTTAACATTGCCTATATAATATCATTAAAATTAAAATAAAGTCGACCCATCATAAAGAGTTCAAATTTATAGGTTAACACATACAGAGGATATTATAGTTTGTGTTTTTGCTCACTTTGTTTAATTTGAGTAGAGTAACCTAAGTGAATAAAAATGTCATGTAAAGTAATGATAAGGATTGTTTTGATTCAAAATGACAGTATTCTGCATGCGGATAGTAACTTGGGTTGCTAGTTGAAAGACCAGAGTATGTGTGATGCGTCCAGCACAATCCTTGTTAATTTTATTTGTCTTATTAAAAAAATTCGCCAATAGAAATTGAGCTTTTCTAAAATCTTATATATTAAAAGATTTAGTCCTTTAATTTAATTTGGAGGTATTAAAGTTTGGGAACCCTCTATTAAAATTGCCATAACCCACACGAAGTGGATGAAAAAGATCAAGTGTCTCTGCGGTTTTGGGCATACAAACAATCATGCTATTACAACCCTACAGCCCCATAGAATACAAACGAGCAATAAACTCAATTGATAAAAAAACTAAATGTGAAACATATAAATATACATATTAATCAGTTATAAATGTTAGTTTAAAGCTACACATTAAAATGCTTTAATGACACTAAACAATGACCAAAGCCTTTTTAGGTTTCCACTATCTACAGTTCGAATGAATAGCTGACCAAAACCATTTCGGGTTTCCATGCCACATAGAGAGCTCACATCATCTCCTCACCATTAAATGCATCAAGTTATCAACCATGTCTATTGGATCCTATAAATAACACATTTGCATGATATTCGTCAGCCACACTTTCCAATATCAAAACATCTGAAGACTGTCAAAATAGCAAAAGGGTCAGCTGCCCATGGAAATAATTTTCTCAAATGAAGCTTTTGAAATAACAAGGAGATGAAGCATGGAGAATAGGACCTTAATGTGGACCAGGAAGTAAACAATATCGACACATGCTCTTTGTTTGGCACGTGTGATATGCCCATGGTGTTTTTCTTTTTTTCTTTCTGTAAATCAGTGTAGCTAAAGGTTAGAGTCATTCTAAAGGACATTGCATTAGTCATTCTAAGAGCAATGGGTTACAGAAAGAGTGTTCTTGGATTTTTAAAGAAAAAAAAGTGGGTGGCTGAGATATGAAACACGTGTGTGGGCTCAATATTGTTGAGCTAAGAGGGTTACTTGTACTTAGGTTTAGTATTGTTGGGCTCAATATTGTTGAGCTAGACAAACGCAAAGAGGAGTATAAGTGAGATGTGATTTTGTGATAAACCCATGTATATTACAAATTTCCATATGGGTGACCATTATTGTTACGTTTCTTTCCGTATGTTTTTGTTTTCGTATTATTTTTTAGTTTCGCATTATATTTTTATTTGAATAAAATGATTTTATTTACTTTGAAAGTTTTGTGCTCTGATTCTTCTAATTAACCTAACTATAATCAAAAGTTATACAAGCCCGTGTGATCGAGCTTATCAAACATATTTTGTGGCAAAAGATATTGCGCAACAATCTTTTCAATTATATATACTTTCATAATCTAATTCGCTTGCTTAATTTTGTGAAAACTTTTAAAATGGGTTTGCCTGTTGATTTGAGGTGGAGAGGGCAAAAGAAAAAAATCAAAACATTTGATGTTCCTACGAAATGTGAATCCGAGCTCATGTTTGTGCAATGGGACTCGCCTCATTATCACCCATCTAGGAATATATATCATTCGAGCAAAATCATCACCGGATCAAAGCGGATATAGCCTTAATACCAAGAATCACTTCACCTTAACGAAATCAAAAGTTCAATCTTTTATCACAAAAAAAACTGGTGCATCACACTGTCTGAATGCCACGTATATGAAAAGAATGGGATTTTCATTTATATATCATGGACTTTAAAGTTTAGACAATACCTTTGCCAATCCTAGAAGTTTATAAAATGTTTCTAATCATATTTAATTGCTGGACTAAAACAGGTGAATGTGCTGCTATACTCTGAATCAGACTTAATGAGTCTAGAGTGGACTGCAACTCTGGTTTGGCTTTTGCTATTTCAGTCCAAGGAAATGTAGTCCTTGCTTATAGTTTTTCCTTTCAGTATGGTGGTTCAAAAATTAATCTTATTTGGCTTAAACTTTCAAGTTGGTCACATCCTCTTCATAACCCGACATTTGGTAATATATATTCTTTCCAAGAACCTGAATTATCATGGTAATAAGTGGACATAAGAGGCCTACCACGTAACATAATTCTCCATGCATCTGACGTGGGGGTTGGCTCAATCCGAAATGAATGTTAACCAATAGCAAATTAGATTTACGTAACTTGATTTCCTTAGCGAAACCTGAGAGTAAAAGAGATTAGATAGAAAATCAACTTACAAAACCCTAATGGCTTAACAAGCTTAAACTATAACGGGCAAACAAACCCCTCACACTCACAAACGCTACATTAAGATGTATTGAGAGGTTGACAAATAAAACTCAATATAAAATTGAAAAATATACTAGACGGAACCAGAGCAGCAGACACATGCACAAGCAAAATTAAGCATATGTAGAGAAAACCCGAGCAGAATTAAACGGATGCAAACATAATCCGAATCACAGGATATCAGATGCAGAACCGAAGTAAATCAGATGGAACATTGTAGAATCAGGCAGCATAACCATAACGTAACCAGAGCGAATGCACAGCCAGTGCGAATCAGATGAAACATGGTAGAATAAGACATAACAAACCAGATGCAAAGCCATATAATAACCAGAGCGAAATCAGGTAGAATGGGATGCAGAACCATGCGGAATCATAGCAAAATCGGACATAGTTCTGTCATCTTTTCGTCTTTTTAGGCTGAATGTGTGGGTTTGAGAACTTCATCTTGAAGCATATTCTTCTGTTATCTTTGCCGTTGAATATCATCGCTGTTTCCAGAAAACATTGGTCGGAACTCAAGGCCACATACAACGAGGCCAGACATAGTTCCTTGATGAGTTGTAAATTTCATATTCATAGAAAGAGAGTCATCCTTAAATTCATGAGTTGAGTTAAATTTCCAAAGTTGAATCTCCATCCATCCATCTTCCCTTTGTTTTGGAACTCGAGTAATGTCATTTGTATTCAATGGGCTTGGGGTTATAAAATAAACAAATTCAGCCTCGTTGTTTTCTTTATGGAGTACATCTTGTACTTCCACTGGACAATGCAGCCCTTGGAATTTTTCTGAAAGCTTGAACACAAGGTAACACACATATTCTGTAACCGGTGACAACATTTGACTTTTGATCGTGCATTTGAGATGAAATACTTGTTGTGGTAAAAGCTCAATCACCTCTTGAAATCTGCATGTATGATATATTTTATGATTACATCTTCTCAAGAACAGGAAACTAAATCCAAAAAGTGAAACTTTAACCACAAAGCAATTAAGATTTGGACCTTGAATAATCAAATCTTGTTATCCGTGACTGTAACACATTAGTTATATAAACATTACAAAAAGAAAAAAGCAAACCTGGATTCGGCTGGTGGTTTTGAAGTAAAGATATCCACATTAGAAAATTTGTATAAAGCTGCCTTTGCCGAAAGCACAAGAAGTTTTTTTTCACTGATTTCGCCCAGCCAGAAGAACTCGTCATAGTTTCTGCTTATTTTGAATATTTCTTCAAAGTTAGTTGGCAATTGTTGTGCTTGACCCACATTAAAGTCTGATTTCAAGACTTGTTGAACTTCCTTCAATTTTCCGATCTCTTCATGTTTCACCTGTATATAATTATCAGTTATGTTAGATATGCAACTTATAACATGATTCTATTTGTTACCGTGCATTCATAACCCCTATATACAACTTAAACAAAAGAACATATAATGGAACCAAGGGATATTTTCAAACTAACTTTGTTAAAGGCTCGAAATTCAATGCCTTCAACATAAACTGCGGCACCTCCACAATAGTACGATGAAAAGCTCTCAACTAGAAACTCAAAAACGTCATCTTGGTTCGGATTCAAGAAACGGTACAACTCAATCATCATCCACTGCTCATCTCTCCATGTTGCGAAATATGCATGTAGACTTTCGTGTCCCTTTCTATAATTTAGGTTAACGTACATAGGTTTGCTTGAAAAGTTTCTTGAATCACAAAATTTGAAGACTAAATAGACCCCATATACAACATCTCGAGATAAAAATTGAGCTCTTGTCTTGATTTCGATGTTCAAGTCGGAAATATCTAACATCTCCACCACTGTCCCAAACCTGTGCATATTATAAATATGCAAGTCTCAATCAGTTATATCATTTATTCCCATACACTTCTACTTTTGAATTTTGTAATTTACTGGAACAAGACTTTTAAATTCAATATTAGGAGACAAATCTCTATTTAAATAAAGGTTAGAATCTTATAAAAAAACACTATAAATATGCTAACAAAATTTATAATTCACGGTCCTGAGAACAGAGCACTCAAAACAAGGGCATACCTCAACTACCATATTTGAAGGTTTATAAAATTATAGTTCCAATCATATAGTGAGTATTAAAAAGAATTATCTTGTACAACATCAGTTCTCATTGTTGATATGCATGTATGCAGGTCTAATCTTGTTATTAACCTGATGAGATGAGGTCTGAAGTTTAGTTGTATAGGTCTGGCCTGAAGTGTAAAAGAGCTAAAGATGAAGGATGATTCCTCTGTTGATTAGTGCAGGCGATTAACAGTTCTAGCAGAATAGAGTCAAAAGAGATCCATATATGTTTTGTGCAAGGGCAGACAACTTTTTGATAAGCAAGTTAAAGGGGTTCTTAAGTTTGATCCAGTTGGATCATAATTATAAATATATAGAGAAATGCTACCGTAAACAATTTGTCATGCATTAAACGATAGAGTAAGTAAATTCAAAATTAAAAAAGAAATTAAAATATACTTCTATTAACACTGCATATGTATGCTTATGACTTAATACTAACAAAGTTAGACATCAGGTGGAGAGAATAACCTTGATTCTGGAAGAGATTTCAACTCATGCGGACAACTACCTATGTAAGAAAACATTGTCGCGGACACCATTTCATTTCTTTCTCTGTCACCATCGAATGTAAGCAACTGTTATACAAAAATATATATATATTTAGACTCAGTTTTATGATGTGTAATATAAATGCATGTGTGATTATGAACTATCCTTCAAAAGGTAAAAGATGCATAGAACACCAAAAATACAACATAACCAAAATATGAGAATGAGCTGATTACCACTTTGTCTTGTTGAAGGAGGATTCCCGTAGAAAAAATGTTGTAAAGTTCCTCTTTCTTTTTGGCAGAATAGATCTCTGGGCACTTTGACATTTGGATTAGGTCTTTATAGTCTGCGGTCAATTTGTGCTCCCATTTCTCATAATCCTCCTGTATGTACATTAATCAATTAATAAACTCGTGTTTCATACAGTTACTTTCTTACAGTTTATAAAATAGTTAAAGGCCATAGTTTAGATATATGAATCAAAAGTTAGCCAGTTTTGTCAAAATATAGAAACTTACCTGGAATTCTAATGCTTTCTTAAGTTGTATGACCACTTCGTGAGCTGTTGGCCGTCTTTCTCTCCTGTGGTGTAAGCATTGAAGGGAGATCCTTGTAAATGTAATATATGACTGTGGCACAATTTGTTCTTTGATACCCTCGAACACTAACTTATCAAGTTTTCCTAAATGATAGTGATATTTAGCCAAAAAGGGTAAATAAAGATACTCATCATTTAGTTTTTCAGATGATAGTTTCCCACACAATATGTCAAATAAGACCGCACCCAATGAGAATATATCAGACTCTTTGGTTAAGAAGCCGGTTTTCGAGAATAGTGGGTCACGGTAGCCAATTGCGCCTCTAACATTTTCGATGACATAGTCTACATCCTGATTTGTTGGACATACTAACGAAAGCCCAAAATCACTAATTTTTGCCTTCCAATCATCAAGTAGTAGAATGTTGCTGCTGTTGATGTCCCGATGTATCACCATTTCTGGACTTGAAACAGTTCCATGAAGAAACTCCAACCCGATTGCAACATCGATGCATATTTTAAGTCGCATCACCCATGTAAGACAATCATCACTCAAGTACTTATCAAGACTTCCTCTCGATGCATACTTATATACAATAATTTTCTCATCCTCTTCATCACAGTAGCCTACAAGACCAATGACATTTTCATGTTTATATTCCATAAGGATTTCCAGCTCTGTCATAAATTCAGCTTCTCCTTCAGCAGACTTCCTTTCCAACCGCTTTGCAGCGATGACGTTAGGCCCATGAGCTTGAGTAACTCCTTTGTATACGTTCCAAAAACCTCCATGTCCAATGATATTCTCTTGACTGAAGGCTTGCGTGGCCAACTTTATGTTTTGAAGTGATAGTTTGAGGTTGTCCTTGTGATTTTCCTGTGAATCATGGAGAGTCGATTAATTTGATAAGTCAAAAATAAACTAAAACTTCGAATGTGACGGAAGCATAATAAGGTTCTTATATGTTTGGTGTAAACCACATTGACCAGCTGTGTAATATACTTAATAATGTATCTTTAAATCATTATCTTACCTGGAAGTTTAATGCTTTTTGCAGTTTGTCGATGACAACTTCGATTGTTGGACGTTGCGCTTGAGTTTCCGCCACACACTGAAATGCAATTTTTGAAAATACATCCAAAGACTCTTGATTAGGTCCTTTAGTTAGAGAAAAGACGTGTTCATCCGTTTCTTCCTTTATCTTGTGATCAACAATTTCCATTAGTGTTCCCTTCTCAAAATGATGTCGTGCAATGGGTGCGATCCCCTTCCCATTAACGTCGGTGAAAATACGATCGTAGGCCAACCTCCCGGTCAAGATCTCAAACAATACTACTCCAAAAGAGTAAATGTCTGATTTTTTATTTAATCTTCCATACCCTTGATATTCTGGATCCAAATATGTGTCCGTACCTGCAACCGTATTGATATTGAGAGTACTGGCCTCTTGATCTGCTGGGTGGAATTTGGATAGCCCAAAATCTGCAATCTTCGCCTTCCAGTTATCATCTAGTAGAATATTCGCACTCTTGATATCACGGTGTATTATCTTTTGTTTGTTGTGATCCATGTTGGTGTGAATGTAATTCAAGCCATGTGCAATATCAAGACATATCTTTAGACGTTGCACCCAAGTAAGATTAGTCATTTTAGCATTGCTTCCTAGATAGTCTTCGAGACTTCCTTTAGAAGCGTGCTCATACACAACGATCATTGCACCGTTACCTTCATAACAAAATCCAAGAAGAGAGATTATGTTATCATGTTTACAAGTAGTTAGAGTTTCAATTTCTGCAATGAACCCTTGTTCTCCTTCTTGATTGTGAATGCGCTTGATGGCTACCGTGCTTCGTTTTCTGGGTAAATCGCATTTACTGTCACCTTCTATCGATGAGGAATTACTGCTATCAAAAAGTTCAAGATCTGCTTTGTACACTTTACCGAATCCGCCTGACCCGATGCAATATGCTTCGTCAAAATTGTTGGTAGCCTGGTTTATATCATTTAGTGGAATCTTCAAGTGTTCCAAGTTCTTCCCCTGCAACATTTATGGAGTTATGCAGCACCACATTAATGCTAGTAAGGATTGGAGTCAAGTTACAAAAAGAAAGAAAAAGAGAGACAAAATTTAGTGGCATTTACTGGATATATATGTTATCTTTTATATTTGGAACAATATATGTCACCTTTAGAGTGCTAGGTACAGTTTATCCGAATGGCATGCCATTGGTACTCCAAGTCAACGTCAACTCAGCATCCCTTCAACAATACACCAACAACTAAAACACTCTCCCCAATAAAAATACCAATAACATGTTATTCGTACATGTTGGTCCCAAAAAAACCCCACCAAAAATACCCCACTCACTCACAAAACAAAAAAAATATCAATAGCACGAGTGAGTGCAATGGCTAAAAACGAATGGCACGATCCGATAGGACCGGTGCAGTTGGCATGGCAGTGGCGTGCCATTGGTGCTTTTTTGGGACGAATGGCGTGCGAATAACACCTTGTACCGAGCACTCTTATTGTATTTAATATGATATTTGTTACCTTTTTAAATGCTAAATTATGGCTTTTTGTCATGGGTTTAAATTCTTGTAGAATCAGATGCAATAAGTAACAGTGAAAAAAAATAAAAATTCCAGGTAAATGTAAATTTAAAGTTGATGGATTACACTTTATTTAAATCAGGG
Source organism: Tanacetum coccineum (assembly GCA_026074375.1). Taxonomy (NCBI): domain Eukaryota; kingdom Viridiplantae; phylum Streptophyta; class Magnoliopsida; order Asterales; family Asteraceae; genus Tanacetum; species Tanacetum coccineum. The sequence continues at coordinate 16,995 of BQNB010078907.1, read as the reverse complement.
TTCTCATTTGGAGATTAATAGTCGAAAATAATTTATCGAATATTCTAAATTCTCACTTTGTTCAAATTTAGTATGTGGCGGTATTCAGCAAGCAAGTATTGGATGTGTTCACGCCTTTTAAATTTGCTAGGTACAGATCATAATACTGATAATGAGAACTAATTCAAGAAATCGCTAATGATATTTCTTGATTGTCTAAGTTTCATAATATGTTTTTAATATTTTAGGAGATGCTTAGTTATGTTAAGAAAGTATTAATGATTTAAGCTTTTAAAAAGGGTGTTTTATTACTACCTCCGTCCCAAAATTATTGTCCAGTTTTGACTTTCTGAGTCTTTCTTTGTCAACTTTGATTGAACGGCAGTTTGGTGCAGCTGGAGTATCTTACGTGCCACCAAGGCACCAAGTCTCTCAACCCGAGTTCGAATCATCTCACGAAGAGAAATAACAACCCCAGGCTAGCCATCCAGTTTCCCATCAAGGGGCTTCAAGGCATTGCGCTGGGATTCGAACCCGGCTGCCATTCAGGGAAAATCCCCCACATGGTGAATAGCAGGAGTCAAACTCCTGACCTCCCACAAATGGAGACTATAACCGGATGCATCAATCCAACTGAGCTGGACATCATTTGCAGGAGCATGAAGAAATTGGCTCACTTGATTTACCTAATATGATAAATCTGGGCGAGTGATTGTTAGGTATTGAAGTGCTCCCACTAGCGAACGATATAAAGTTGGATCCGTAAAAGAGACACCCTGAGTAGTAAAATGTTCGGCGGTAGAAAGAGGAGAGCTGACAGGTATGGCATCTAGTAATTTAGCTTATTTAGATTGCCTTATGAAAAGACCAGTTGGTGTATATGACACCTCTAGTCCCAAGAAATAGCTAAGGTACCCAAGGTCTGTGATTGCAAATTCCTTTTTAAGACGAGAAATGAAATTATGGATGGTGCCATTTTGATTCCCTGTAAGTATAAGGTCATTGACGTAGACTAAAAGATAGAGAACACATGAATCTCGTTTAGAAATGAAAAGGGAAGTATATGCTCGACTACACAAAAAACCAAGGCCAACAAGAAAAGTACTTAGCCGATGACCATGCCCTGGAGCTGCTTAAGACCATACAACGACTTTTTTAGACGACACACGTGATTTGGTAACCGTGGGTCAAGAAAGCCAGGTGGTTGTTCCATAAACACCGTATCAGTATGATTGCCATTTACGAAGGCATTTTTTACGTCGAGTTGGTGAAGAGGCCATTTATAAAGCACGGCATGGGATATAACAATGCGTACTGTTGAGGATTTTACTACCGGACTAAACGCAGCTGAATAGTCATTAACTTGAGTAAAACCTTGAGCCACTAGACGTGCTTTAAATTTATCAACCGTGCCATCAGAGAGAAACTTGGTTCAAAAAACCCATTTCGATCCAATTACATTGGAGTTAGTTGGACGAGGAACAAGTTCCCAACTTCCCATGTATCATTTTTACGTAAAGCGTCCATTTCATCATGCATAACAGAAAGCCACTAAGGATCTTTAACGACAGATTTAAACCTTTTCGGTAATTTAGCAGCAGATAGTGCACGATGAAGACATGGTAATGATGATTAAGAAAGATTAGCAACATTGACTATGATATCCTTGATGCTTCCAAAATGAACCCACATAAGAGTTTTAGGGTATATTTGGCTCGGAACACCTTGAGAAATTTATTATATAAAAAACTTGTTTGGCAACAAGGTTTAAAATAAGCATTAAAATTCTAACCTTGCTTATTTTAACCATACTAAACAAGATACAAATTATAACTTTACTTTTGATTCATTTCACAAATTGAAATTATACAAGTAACTTACGAAATACTTTCATAAAACAAAATAGCTTGTGCTAAGTGATGTTGCTTACACCTATTCTTAATCGCTACACTTAATAAAACAAATTTATTTCATACTTTCATATTCGCCACAATAATTATAAAAAAATAGTTTTATGTAATATTAATAGTTTAATATAATGTCAATATTAAAAATATTATAATGTAAAATCAAAATCACATACAGTTAAAGCCATAATAGTTAAGGAGTATAATTACCTTCAAGTGATTGTATGATGTACCGTCAAATGCATTCCTCGGCAGTTCCTATAATAATATTTACAAAAGAATATGAAATGAGTTGATAATATAACAGTTATTCTTGCATAAAGTTGATAAACAAGTTAATGTTCTTACTGGGTTTTCGTGTTTCAATTGGAGTTCAAACGCTTTCTCAAGTCTTTTGACAACCTGATCTATATATGGGCGATCTGCTCTTTCCTCTTTTACGCAACAATATGCTATTTCTGAGAATATTTTTAATGATTCTGGGTGCATCTGTTTCCGTAAATGTGGATCGATCATATCATCCAAATTAGATTTGACCATTTTACTTAATAATCCCTCTCCCAACTTTTCATCCGGAAGAACTGCACTCCTTCCGCACAAGATTTCCAATAGTACAACCCCGAACGAATACACATCTGACTTGTGTGTCATACCGCCAGTCTTTTTATATTTTGGGTCCAGGTAAACATTCTCAATAATATCACGAGTAAGAAGAAGACGGTGCCTCCGAGGTACTGTATTTGTCAATGCAAGTTGAAAACCAGATAACTTGGGTTCCCATTTGTCATCTAGTAAAATTTTTGAGCTCCTGATGTTGCAATGTATGACACTAAAATCACGTCCAGTGTCATAGTGGAGGTAACTCAATGCCTTTGCAACACCCAGACATATCTTCAACTTTTGCATCCATGTGAGGGTCTCGTCACTTAGATATTTGTTGAGACTTCCGTTGGCCTCCTTCTTGTATATGATAAACATGTTATTCTTATCAGAAAACCCAATAACAGACACTAGATTCGTATGAGTGAGACTAGAAAGCATCAATGTCTCCATCCTAAACTTTTTTCTCTCATCTTTTCGATATTTATTATTGATCCCCCGTGCAACAATATCGATAAAATGTCCGGAATGCAACATACCACCTTGGTAAACCCATGCAACTGTTTTTTCTCTGATAGTATTCTCAGGAGAAAAGTTGTTGGTTGCTGATTTTATATCTTTAAAGCTGAGTTCTAAGTGAGAAAGGTATTTGAGGGAGGACGTTTTCTTTATGCTGAAGTGGCCTTTGGATGTGGAGTGACTCGCTGATCCCTATATGTACCAAAGAAGACAACATTATGAAGTGTGCAGATTTTCAGGGTGGAACACTTCAGTGAGGCACCTCTCTACTTGCATCTTTCTTTATGGTTTGTCTTGTTTTGACATTTTCATCTTTTTTTAATGATTTCAGTAAATAGACTTGAAAAAAAAATTAATTACCTCCTCATGACCGGATGATGTCCCTCCAACTTCGTCCACAACTGATGAGTGTTCCTTTAACTTCAATGGCAACAAATACAACAATAAGTAAATAAATGTTGCTCAGCTCGTATTATAGAGGAGTTATTGTGATAGAAAGATAAAGAGAAAAAAACCATCTTACAGCATTTTCACATTCCAATTGAAGTTCCAACGCTTTCTCAAGTCTTGTGACAATCTGATCCATATTTGGGCATTGCGATTGTTCTTCGTTCAAGCACTCATACGCTGTTTCCGCGAGAATGTTCAATGATCGCGGATCCATTTGTTTCCATAGATCTGGATCAATTATACCATCGAGTATTTTCTCTCTATAATGAAAAATTGCCACTGGAGCCAAATACTTATTATCTAGATCGTCACTTACTGATTTCCTAGCACAAAGTAGTTCTTCAAACATACAATTCCAAAGGAGTACATATCCTTATACCCCTTCTCAAAAAAACTAATCAGTATGGCAAGAACCATGCTTCCAGATGTTTTAATCTTTCATGGATGTCTGGAATTCAAATAACTTTGGTACCAATTCAATATACAATAGAACATTGTAGACTCTGGTGTTTCCGGTGTATAACACTAAAATCACGTGGCTCATCGTAATGAATGTATCTCAATGCATGCGCAATACCGATAGATATCTCCAATCTTCGCACCCATGTCAGCAACATTGGGTCACTTAGATAGTTTTCCAGCCTTCCCCTGTAACTGCACTTGTAGATGATGGTCTCTGCACCAACTTCATTACAAAACCCAACAATAGAAACAACATTCTCATGCTTGAGACTAGATAACATCGAAATCTCCGTCCAAAACTGTTAGATCTTTTCCATCCCCAATCTTTATTAATTTAACCTCCGAGCATGATATCGCTCAACTCACCGACCACAAGAGCTGTCCTTGTATCTCCTATTCCAAATCCACCTATCTCCGATGAGTATATTGTCATCAAAGTAGTTGGACTCATAGTATCTTTTCAGGGGGATCCTTAGGTACAAGGTGGTGGGCGCAAAGTGAATTCTATACAAGAACAAGAAGTATTATAGGGTTACAAAGGGAGGGTGAATAAGACGAATATTCAACAATCGCACAAATTAATAGCAAGTGGTGCATCAACTATGTATATAATTGGCGATCTCCCAACCAGCCTGCCTTTGAATATAAAACCCAAAAAATCATAGTGCCCTCGTTGTCACAGTATTGCCATCAATATAGTTGTTTCTATGATCAAAGAACCTCTCTCCGTGTGGTGTGTTATTCAGAAAATATGAAAAAGAAGAAGACACACTTAGAATGTGAAAGTGGTGGGATGTTCCATAGGTGGGAATTAATTTATCTTAAATAACATTTGAGGTTTATATTTCTGACAAAAGTGAGGACCATTTATGTCAACACTTTTGTTTTACTTTTGTGGAGAAATGGTCCTGTCATGGAGCACTGAGTGCAATGAAGTTCAATCTAGGAGCCCCTGCACTTTCGTGAAGTTGGGTGAGTAAGTAATGCAATTTTTGCAAACCACAGGGAGCATATTTGCCATTTTTTCTCTTAATTGGTATTTTCTCTTACACTTATAGCATAATTAACAATATGTTCATTACCATATTAGATTTTATAAAGATATTGTTATAATTTTAATAAGGTTAATTATGTTTTTATTTTTAGCACTAAACAATTAATTTGAAAATATTTTATACTTCCATACTTTTTATCACATGCTTTTTTTCCATGTAAGCATCCAATAGATACAAATTTGCCCTATATAACACGGCTTTTTGAAAAAAATTAGACGTTTACATTGCCATTGAGATAAAAAAAATACAATTACGTGAAAAAATTTTTTTTTATAATTTTTAAGTTAAAGAGATGACTAAAAAGACACACGAGCTACAGACAAAATTTTGAACTAATACACAATCGAATAAATAATTTTTTATGTCAATTGTACTTACTTTCAATAATATTATATTATTTATTTTATTATATATATATATAGATAAAATATAATATATATATATATATAAATATAGAAATAAATATATATACATAAAAATATAATGTATATAGGTTTTTGATTTCGACGGTTGAGGATAGTTTTCAGTTAAAATTCACACCGCCGCTATGCGGATCTTTAATACATCCACGTCGTTTGTATGCTGTATGCATGAATTATGGAACTTTGTATTTGGTAAGATTGTGTAATAAAGAGATGAGAGAATGAAAATGAATACAGTAATTGACAATCACAAATACTTAACAAATGCGGGCACATGATAAAGTGGATATAAAAGGAAGGTTCATGTTGATTAAGTCATAAAATGCATATAATTAAATATATTTATAGCTATAATTAATGTTTATTAAATGCGTTTTTTGATATAAAAGGAAAATATATATATTCATTTAATGCATGTTATCATATGCGCAGTAGGCACATATTAGCAAAATGTTAGTTAAAAGATTTTGTCAAATGGTTATCCAAATCTGATGGGCTATATCAAACTTCATTGAAAGTTGAGGCGATTAATGATCAAAAAAAATTAAAAATAAAAGCGTTTAAAAAAATGGTATAAATGCTTAAATCAATAATTGACCAAGATTAAAGATATTAATTATTACTAGTAAATAATAACTGACCCTAAAATTTACAACCATACTATCTAGTACTTTTTCCGTTTCAAAATTATTGTCATTTATTGACTTTTTAAGTTTTTTTTTCAACTTTTATCTTAAATATTTTTATGTGTATTATATAATAATTGATGCAAAATATACGAATAAATTGGTTTTTAAATATATTTTCATTGTTATAATTTTTATCAAATGTTATATAACACAAACAAAAATATTTAAATTTAAGTTAAAAATAAAGATTTAAAAAGTCAATAGAAAACTATTATTTTGGGACGTAAGGAGTAAAATATATGAATAAGACATGAAGTATTAATTACAATAATTATACACTATTATTATTGGAATTCTATAAAATTGGGGGTACCCGTGTATAGCGGCGCAAATTTAAAATGGAAAGCAGTTATGGGTTGTATTATTGCTGTTAAGTGTTTCGTGCATTAAATAAACGTATATTGCTTATCAGGTCAAACTTTTAGCTTATAAGTAGTCTGCAAAGAAAATATATATGGATGTAAAGTCCGAGTAGATTAACAATTTCATATTTTGCACTTTGAGAGTTACGCAAATGCGCATTCTCTTTATATATAAAGAAAATACGCCTTTGTTTTTTCAAAAGTGATTCAATATGTTAAAATTGGTTTGTTTTTGTCATTTCATAATGTTTCATTTATAATTGGGTTAAAATTAATATAATGAAATGGGAAAATATATTATGGCGGAACCATATATAAATGAGAAAATATAAAGGTCTTACCGGCCTATTTTCACGTGCTAGCTCCAAAGCTTTCGCGAGTCTTGGGACAATGTCACCTATATTTGGGCGTCCTGATTGTTCTTCGTCCAAACAGTCATACGCTATTTCCGCGAACATGTAGAATGAATGCAAGTCCATTTGTTTCAATAGATCCTTATCAATTATATTATCGAGTTTCTTCTCTTGGTAATGGGTAATGGCTAACGGAGCCAAATGATTATCATCTTTGTTGTCAATTATTGATTTCCTACCACAAAGTAGTTCAAACAAAACTATCCCAAAGGAATACATATCTGACTTGTGGCTCGCCCTCTTAGTCTCAATATACGTTGGGTCTCCATACCCATCCACATACTCAAGTTTATTAGTATGAAATGAATTGTGCCTTTGAGACGCTTCAATCTTCATGGATCGCTCAAAATCACATAATTTGGGTTCCCAATCTTCATTTAATAGAACTGTGGCACTGGTGATATTCCGATGTATAACGCTAAAGTCGCGTGGCTCGTCATAATGAATGTAACTCAATGCATGGGCAATACCAAGACATATCTCCAATCTCCGCACCCATGTCATCAACATCGGGTCACTGCTTAGATAGTTGCTGAGACTTCCTCTTATCTCATGTCTGTTAATGATGATCTTTTCACCATTTTCAACACAAAACCCAACAAGAGAAACCAGATTTTTATGCTTGAGAGTAGAAAGCATGGAAATCTCCATCCAAAACTGTTGTTCATCATCCCTTTCTTTATTTAACCTCCGTGCACAAATATCAATCAAGTCACCTGACCACAAGAGTTGTCCCTTGTATTCCTTACAAAATCCATATGACCAGATGATATTTTCTTCAGCGAAGTTGTTGGTGGCAGATAGTATGCTTTCAAGGGGGATTTTGAGGTGAGCGAGATCGTCTTTATGCGAAGACATTATCTGTTTTTCAAGTAAAAACGTGAATTAATACACAATATAACACAACAAGAGAGTTAATAGAGTGCCTACAAAGCGTTCGATGAATTTCCTGATCCTTTTCAAACACATGATGCGGTTACGGCATATACTTGCCTTGTATGTTATATTGATCTTGAATCTGAGTCTAAAATCTGTATATATTTTCTACTTTATAGCTATTATCATATTTTGTTTGTGGATAAAAATTAAAATAAGATCCTTTTATAGTTTAGGAAGTGAATGGTCTTATTAACTTGAAATGTTTTGTTTCTTCGTGTTGTCCTATTAACTAATTTAAAGTGTAGAGGGTGATCGATAAAGTGGATTGGATTACTCAAGATAAGTTAATAAAGTGGTATGGTGTGTACTGTGTGTAAGAGTGAACTTAATTCTTATAGACATTCTAAGAAGATTAATTCTAGACGCTGTAGATGCATATTGCAATAAAAGTTTTAGATTTATGCAAGGGTTGACAAGTTGAATATCAAGAGAATAGGAGTTAAAGATTTGGTCTATCTTTTGGCTAAGGTGGGACTAGTGCGTCTTGGTCAAAAGATATGGACAAAAGGTAGTTATGGAATTTAAAAGTATAAAGTCAATAAGCAGGAAGTAATTGAGTAGTGTTGCTAAAATGGACTGGTTAAGGAGAAAGGATGACGGGTTAAGAGTCTTGTTTTTTGATGCGGCTAGTGGGTCGAATAAACCAGGACGCCTGTATTCTTTTAACGCACAAATGTGTATATGAAACCTTAATAAGAATAAAATATTTCTTAGATATTTCTATCGAATAACAATCATTATGTCTGTGGATAATAACTGATATAAGGTCCTTTTAAAGTTAAGGAAGTTGAAATGTTTTGGTTCTTCATATTGTCCTACAATAGCTAGGGTTCGACATTACCTAAAAAGTTCAGGAAGTGATGTTTGTTAGTGATTTCATGTTGAGATATAGCCTTGGATAATGCAATTAACATTCGCTCCTGTGGTGTTTTTGAAGCATTTTGCTCCATAATCAGATGGTGCAAGTATGTGTTACTACATGGGTGATATGTACTTTGCATAGTGGTGAGTGGAGTTCCTCCATTTTAGGCTATCACACGTTCTTTGTCTACTGATGCAGTTTTGAAGGGATACCACGGATTGGAATTGTCTTGTTTGGTTCCCTCATTGCATTCAATGACATGTGTTTCGTCGTGTGGATGACAATTAAGGGCAGGTTTAGTGCATAAGGTAAGTTCATAAAGTGGTATCTAGAAAAAGAAACTATGGCATGTGCTTTGTGTAATAGTACATTGTTTTATTTGGCAATATATTTGGTCATCTGCAGTTTGAAGTTGTTTCCGAAGACATGTTTTCATAGCTGCTGCAGGCTACTTTATTTGGCCAAACAGGAATTAGAGGATTTTTTAGAATGTTGATAGCAATGGAGAGACTTTGATGTTGTATTGGATAGTTTTAAAGCCAAACTGTTGACTTTGAAAGTGAAGAACTCTCTTTCTGTGTTAAAATTTCAGAAATACGTTGTATCAGCTCATGGTGGATACTAGTATTAAGAAGAACTGGTAGAGATGCTGATAGCCTGATAGTATACTGAAGTTTGAGTTGTATTCAAGAGTTGAATATCAAGATGATTGTCTAACTTGTCAATGAAACTGGCGAACACTAAGACACATGAGTATGTTGGGACTCGATATCCTTAACAACTACTGATCGACACATGAGTATGTTGGAGAGCACTAAGACACATGAGCACTAAGATGATCTTGCAACTTATGCCAGCCGTCCTCTTATCTAAAATCCAAACTAGATCTATGAATTTTGCTATGCTTCTTAATATTCAAATATGGTTTTTTTTTTCCTCAGAACTCGATATCCTTAACAACTACTGATCGATAATAAAATTAACCCCTGTAGTGAGTTATTTTATTTTCATTTATCTGTAACTAAATTGTAATATCAAATTGATTTCTATTGGAGTTTCCCTTTTTCCTTAATAGTTTAAGATGAACAGTATTTCCTTCTATAATCAATTAATTGCAAAATTCAAATTTAGAGGTTGAATGGCCCCAAAAGTCAAATTCAAGCTAAAATGTAATAGCTCCCGAGATGGTTTGCCTTTTGAAAAGGTTTCACTACGAAGAATGGACGGTATTCTTCGTCAATAAACTACCGGCACGTAAACATCTCCAACGGTTTATGAAATACGTCATAAGATTTGGAATTCCTACTCGGTTTTTTTGAGCTCCTACGTACTCCATCTCTATGAAAGAAATTAGCAAAGATTAATGGATAGCCTTTAATTTCACAAAGCCACACTTGTATAAATTCTAATATCTAATCGATACTATAGAGAAAACATGTTACGTCCCGGGCAGCAGACGTCGGAAGAAGGAAAAAATGAAGTGTTACATCCAAGATAGCGGAAGGCGGAAGAGGAAAAAGGGTGTTGGTCGCGGCAGCGGAATGCGGTTCGTGATGGGTTGGGATAACCATCATACTTATCAATTGATATGTTTTTAGGATATATGTTTGAGTCCTGTTAGGATATGTATTCAAATTGTGTTGGGATAAGTGTTTGGTTTATGTGAGTTATCAAATAACTAAGTAGTATTTAAGGTTTCCTATCATTAATGAAAATCAATCAAGTTTTAGTCCAATAAATCGTCTCTTTCTCTTCTTTTTTTCTTAAGGAGCAAGCGCGCACTAAAAGAGATGCAAAACTATCGATACTTTCTTAGCCGGGTCGTATCAACTCGTGTTTTCATTGAGAGTCCTCGTTGAGAGGGCTTCCCATTTAGTCCAAAAAAAGTTGTTCACGAGGTACGAGTTACTGTTCACGAGGTACTGTTGATCGTTACTGTTCATCGGTAAAAAAAATTGTTGTTCTTCGAGTTATTGTTCATGGCATCAGCCAGCAGCGATCGGGACGCACTAGCTAAGCTCTTGCAAATGAGTATGGTGGCCGAATATCAGAGTGAGTTTGACATACTTATAAATCGAGTAACGAAGATCTCTCTAAACTTACTTAAATCGTTTTATATCTCCGGACTTAAACTGGCGTTACAACTGGAACTGTTGAGGTCGAAGCCTACAACTTTAGGAGAAGCCTTCTCTTTAGCCCGTATTGCCGAGGCCCGTTTTGAGGACGAGCGGCCCACTATAGCCATCGCCAAACCAAACGACCTCACCGTAAGGGTACAGGTTCGAGATCCTGAGCAAACTAATCAAGGACGAGGAGACGAGCCTAATCGTATTCTGTTGGTTACGATTCATCACATGTTATAAACCACATTTAGCTGTGGAAGGTTCGCAATCAGTCACAAGTCTTCTCTCCTTATAGGTATATCGTGAAAGTCGTCATCTTTGAGAAGACAGCTGGTTTTTAAGCACTTATTCAGTTTCAATCACGCTAGAATACCATAGCTGCAAGAAACTCGTTACAGGGGCATAATTTATATGAGGGTTGTTGTCAACTAGATATACAGTTCTCAAATCTTGAAGAGCTGCAAGTGAACCAAGATGAAAACATGTGTACTACTACTGGGAAAATTGTTTCTCGATTCCAAAACGGAGCTAATAACACCAAACCACCACTTTATTTTGTCGACACCTTTGGCAACAATGGTGGTGATGATTCAGAAACTTCAGGTCCGGTGACACTAGCGGATAGCGGGCATAATTTTGTTTAACCGAATGTGGGGGAGCATCTGCGTCGGCGAGCTATGGTGACATGTCAGTCGTACTAGTAGGTCGGAGGATCACCGGAGGAAGCCACGTGGGAATGGATGTCGGACTCTCAATCGACATATTCTCCGTATCACCTTGAGCGAAGGTGAATTTTGAAGGAGTGGGGAATGTTACGCCCTGGCAGCGGTCGTCAGAAGAATGAAAAGGATGAAGTGTTACGTCCAAGGTAGCGAAAGGCGGAAGAGGAAAAAAGGTGTTGGTCGCGGCAACGAAAGGCGGTTCGTGATGGGCTGGGATAACCATCATACTTATCAATTTTTTAAGATATGTGTTTGAGTCGTGTTAGCATATGTATTCAAATTGTGTTAGGATAAGTGTTTGGTTTATGTGAGTTATCACATAACTAGTATTTAAAGTTTCGTATCATTACTGAAAATCAATCAAGTTTTAGTCCAATAAATCGTCTCTTTCTCTTCTTTTTTCTTAAGGAGCAAGCACACGCGAAAAGGGGTGCAAAAGTATCGATACTTTCAGATCGTATCAAAACCCGTTTGTATGACATTTAAAAACTTAAAAATAAGAAATGTTGTTAGATTAAAATACTCAAAATAGCACATATGATTGCTTAAGGAACTCGAAATAGCACATCACTACAATTTTGTCAAAAGTAAGACAACAATATCTTTAATTCGCTCCTACCTTTACAGAAAATGTTGATTGTCCTTGCACATATGATTTAAGTACAATGTGGTTACGGGCGAACTCACAACACTAAGTGATTAGTTGCACAAATTTTTTTTTATGAGTATCAATGCATTTAATGGTAAATATTTATTTTTAACATATTGGTGGATTCAATAATATTTACATGACACAAAATTTTGGGATTGAGTTCATTTTGAAAAAATTAAGAATTTCTTGAAAATTTAAATAGCGACACAATCATCAGGTTATCGTGAACCCCGAGGACCCCCCAACCCCCCCCCCCACCCCCCCCTCACCCCAAACTTAGGAATGGACAGTGATGTGAGGTGGGGTTTGGGGTGGGGCGGACACCCACATTCCCAATCTGATTATGCAAAAAAAAAAAAACCACGCCCGAATCCCAAATGGGGTATCTTATCGTAGGGCTCCATTGGGCGAGATGCTCCCCCATAAACCGTCTCATATCCGTTGGAGATTTGATTCAGGGAGGACTTTACGAGCGCAGCTTGCTCACCATATAACACTTTGTTCTCGTGTATTATTATTAGTACGCCATATTTTTACAAATGTGAATAGATGTAATAATATGAATAATCATGAACCTACTAATAATATATTAATTAGTAGCCTTTATAAGTTTTCAACAAATTAAACATAAATAATTATAACCACGGTAAGAAAATCAAAACTTCCAAAAACATTACACAAAAGAAGTTTTTACTAATCACAATTTGCAATTTTGCAAAGATACAAAACTAAAAAATGATAATACTGGTTTTATTACGTACATACTAACATAACAATATATGAAAATAATATATCGATATGTATGTATTGTTTCGGGGCGGGGCGGGTTGGGGATGTTATGCCCCGTCCCCACCCCGAACTCGATAAAAATATTCGTTAATGCCCGTAAACCGATAAGCATGCCCCGCTACACCCCAAAAACTTCGGGTTTTGGGTTTCCACATTGGCTTCGGTTTGGTTCGGTTGAATTCTAGTTCGGTTCGGTTTGGTTCGGTTTTCGGGTTGCTTTAAAAAAAATTAACCGAACAACCCAATGACTGAACGGATCAACATCCCTAGCAATAGATGAAATAAGAATTTTATACTCCTAAATTTTAAGGGCAAATTGAAATGCCCATGGATGAAACTTGAGTGCTAGGATGCCCAAAAAAACATGTTTTTCAAAATGTCTATGCGACTTATGCAAAATATGCGACTTCAACAATATATTGACAAGTGTCTCTTTATCCAGTGATTAGACTTACAATAGTGTAAGTGGCAAGTACACATGTGTAAGGTGTACTTTTATGCGACGGATGATTTTACTATTTATGCGACTTTTAATTTTTTTGTCTTTTTGTGAAAATAATAAAATAAAAAATACACAAAAACACAAAAAAATATTACATTACACAATTGTACTTCCTCTTACACGCATATACTATCAATGATTGATGAAGTGGGACACTATCAAAAATTCGCCCTAATTTTAAATTCAAATTCTGTACAAAATCTCAAGGCTATGCGCTTTTTATGAGCCATGTGCATGTACGGAATCCCTAGAGCTTGAGCCTTAGAGCCTTAGATCCTAGGCGCGCCTTTTTTAAAACTATGGTATATACTCAAACAAATATAGAATTGTACTTATTATAATAGAAAGATGGAAGAGAAAAACGTATTACCGCATTATGATGTTCCAGTTGAAGTTCCAAAGCTTTCTCAAGTCTTGTGACAATGTCATCAATATTTGGACGTTCGGATCGCTCTTCATTCAAGCAGTCATATGCAATTTCTGCAAAAGTGTTAAACGATTGAGAGTCCATTTGATTCCATAGATCCCAATCAATTATTTCGTTGAGTTTTTTCTCCCTATAATGGTTAACGGCCACCGAAGCCAAGTACTTATTATCTTGGTCTTCGGCGACTGCTACTTTCCTACGACGCAGTAGTTCAAACATTAGTATCCCAAAGGAGTAGATATCTGACTTGTGGTGTGCACTTTTAGTCTCTAAATACGTTGGGTCTGTATATCCCAGCGTGTTCGGAACATTATCAGTATCGAAAGAAAGGTGCCTTTGAGATGCTTTAATCTTCATGGAAAGTCTAAATTCAGATAACTTGGGCTCAAAGTCATCATTTAATAGAACGGTCTGAATGTCGATGTTCCGGTGTATCACGCTAAAATCACGCTGCTCGTCATAATGAATGTAACTCAATGCATGCGCAAGACCGAGACATATCTCTAATCTTCGCACCCATGTCAACAGCTTCGAGTCACTTAGATAGTTTACAAGACTTCCCCTGGTATTATGCTTGGTAATGACGATTTTCTCATCATTTTCATCACAAAATCCAACTAATGAAACCAGATTTTTATGCTTGAGAGTAGAAAGCATAGAAATCTCCATCCAAAATTGTTGTTCTTTTTCATAATCCATTTTCTCATTTAACCACCTCCGAGCACGGATTTTAATCAGCTCGCCCGACCACAAAAGCTCTCCCGTGTATCTCTTTTCAACTCCACTTTTGTGGATGATTTTTTCTTCATCAAAGTTGTTGGTGGCGGATCGTATGCTTTCAAGGGAGATTTTTAAGTGAACAAGGTCATCGTGATTGGGTGAAGACATGATGTATCTGTTTATCAAGTGAAAAGAAAAAAGGTTGTTTGGGTTACAAAGGAGTGGTGGTGGTAGTCAATGATTGTGAGTAAATGTGTTTTGCTTTATTTAATGGATGGAAATGAAAGGATCTGGTTTTTGCAATATGATATTAATAATAATAATCAATTTTTGTTGCTATATTGAACGACTACAATTTCTACTTATATATGGGGCAAGGCATGAAATATTTTATGATGACTAGACATGTGACATGGCAACTTAATGCTGACTGGAAATGAATACTCAAAGGGCATAATAGGAACAAATTTGTGACATGGCAATACTACATGTAAAATGAGGGGTATAATAGTCACTTTGTTTATTCCTTGAATGCCTCCTGCAATTTCTCATAACAGATCACACGCATTCAATGACCTTTTCTAAACTGAAACTGAAATTCAGCTCATAACTCACATAACAACTCAAATTTCAAAACCCTCATTCAAAAAAAAAATCACGCAACAATAAAGTACCCTAAATCCTAATCTTCATCAAACAATATATATTTATAAAAACACAATCAATCGTTTGTAACCCACACAAGATCCAATTATATCATCCACAAATTATAGGTACTTTCTTAATTATTTGCTTCTAACCTAATTTAATTTTTTAATTTTTGTTACAACTGAATCGAATTAGGTTCGGAGTTAAATTATGGTGTATGGTGAATTAGGGATTAGTTTTATATACATTTATGGGTTTTGATTGTCGATTTTTATAATTGAAATCAATCGGACTCGAAGGTACACATTTCCCGTTTATACTTTTTGCTTCTTATCTTAGTTATGTAAGTATTGTTTTTGCTTTAAGTGTATTTCAATTTTTAAATGCATACCTGCTACATCACTTTAGTAATAAATTTATAAATATGATAATTGAGATTTTGTTATTAGCTTATCTAGCAATGATATTATTTCACGCAAATAGACATAGCTTCTATGTTGGTTAGAACATTACATGATCAATTAAACATGTTATGTTTCATAGCAGCAAGTGTGATGTAACTTTTCAAATTTTCAACAGGATAACTGATTCAAGAAGGTCATAATCTTCTTATCTTTTCTCAGACTCGCAAAACCCTTAATATTATCTAGGTTTGTTCCAAATCATGTTATTTTATTTCATACAATAATCCGATTTGGTCAACTTTAAACTGCAAAATTTTATGTTGTTGTTGCTGGTATCAATCCACAAATGGTATTGCTTACAGATGGCCGTCATATTATGGACTTATGTGATCTTGGAGTACAGGAATTGGAATTCTTATCAGAAAACTTGATATGTATGTTGTTGTTGCTGGTATCAATCCACAAAGGTTTCCTTTAATGTCAAGACTTGGAGTAATGTGATATACTACTTGAACCTTTTCACCCATTTACATATTAAGGGATTGATTTGGGCTGTGTTTTATCTCAAACAGGTAAAATACTTTTTTAGCCAAAAAGGAACATGTCAATCGGGTTGAATAAAATTCTAAGTATATTTTTAAATGCCTACAATCTCTATAAGACTACAACTGTTAATGACTTAATTCATAGAGTAAGATTCATTATGTAATCACATTGTTTCTGTAATCATAAATAACAATTTCTGTAAGACTATTATTGTTAATGCCTTGTGTCTATTGTTCCATAGGTATTTCAGATGAAGTTCTAAGAACATATGTGCTCAAGCGCCACCGAGAAGATGACTCTGTGGACACATCTTCTGGTAACAATTAACTCCACTCTTGCATAGTACTCCGTAACTTTTATTCTTAGAATTTGCATTTTGTAAATGGCATGCAACTTTTCTTTTCTTAAGCTCAATCAAGGTATTTCATAACTTACTTAGTTGATTGAATTGCTTTATATTATATTTCGTCAAATTCGATCTTAGCATGATATCATCTATAATGGAACTTGACTGTAAGCTTATAACAAAAATGAACAATAAGATGAAAGTGTCATCGTAATATTCTATGCATACACAATATGCAATCTGAATGCCTTGTGGGGTTTACGGAACAAGAGAGTATAGGCTTCAGCTGCACTTAATTTGTGCATCTTTATTAATCTAAGGTTGTCAATCGTATTATATATGGCAGTTCGGTTTGCTATCACTTTGATTGTTCATGTAACAAGCGAGTATAGGCTTCATATAGAATTTCATAAAACATGTAAGGAAAAATATATGCTAGCCATCTTATGAGATGCAG